>CAKALG010006503.1:0-10026 GCA_916700815.1 Helicolenus hilgendorfi
ATATATGAAACTAGAAAACTGCAGGCCTTTTTTGTCAGTCATCAGATTCCTGACTTGAGTCAGACTCCTCTGCAGTTCAGCTCACATTTCTAAGGAATTTGACATAAAGAGTAAGTGTGGTCCCCTGTACAGACTGACACAACAAGCTTTCACCATTATTTTCATAATTTTATGTTACCATCTACTGTATATCATAGACTCATATTATATATTTAGCAGCCATAGAAGTCCATAGAACATACCAATGTTTTTGCATTTTACTAGAAGTCCGATAAAGTAGCCTTCCTTTTCACCACAGTATGAAACTAAACACACGTATACGTTAAAAACTGCTTGATGTGTATTGTACAGAAAGCGTGCTTTTAGCATTGTCAAAGTAATTCTTCCATGGCGATACAGTTGAGATTGAGTTAAAGGGTTGCACTGCATTCACAAGCGACAATAATATAACAGGTATAATCCGCCAGTAAACAGAGCAGAAGAGTTTGCGAACTGGAAGCAAAACAAGCTGCCATCGAACCATTTACGAGAGGAAAGTGAAGAGTGGTGTAAAGGAATTTGTCAACTTGGCAAGTTTTAATTGTTCTTTCATGTCATCTAATAAATTTGCCATGTTTCATGTTGTCCGGAAACAAAGACAAATCAATGCACTGATTGTAGTGAACGGGAAAAGGCTGCGGACAGCGGAAAAGCTCATCAGTCGTGTGAGTTAAATGTTCGCTACGTCAGAACTCATCCGGCAACGTGTTTCTATACCTCAGTTAGCTCCTCAACTCTGTTTCGACAAAGACAAACACCGTCTCAAGCGAGCGTAAAAAACTTCTTGCGCAATTCTATAGATTTTTCCGTTTCCATACAGCTTCTTTGACGCAATGCTTCAAAATGTGCATAAAAATGGAAACAAGGCTGGTGAAGGATCGGTTGGAGTTATGTTTTAATATGACAGCAAGACAACAATGCTTGCTGTTAGGCTTGCCGCGGTAGTCGGCGTTACATTCCTTAGCCCCCGCCGTCGTTTCACTTTTTTTTCTTTTTTTTTTTTTCTTACAGAAATAAAACCCATTTAGTTCATTTACGCATATCAGCGGCGTGTTATCAAAACATAGTCGGACAACGGACGCTACAAAGTGAAAGTGAAAGTGTTTCTGCTCCGTACGGAGTCTCAGCTCAGAGCAGCAGGAGTCAGATTTCACACACAGGACGAGACGATGGCGGAGGATTTGGTGTCAAAGCCAAAAGCCAAAAGCCAAAAGCAAAAGCGCCTATTTGGCAATATTTAAATATTTAAACCCAGTGGTGTAATGTAACAAAGTAATGAGGAGTATCTGTACTTTACTTGAGTTTTGAGATTTCTGTCAACTTTCACTTTTACTCCACTACATTTCCTAAATAAGACGTATACTTTTACTCCGATACATTTCCCCTAAACATCTTCGTTACTATTGCGAGCAAGCAAGTTTGGCCAATCAGCGGTCGATCATTCACGTGATGGGCAAGTGCAAAGCGCTCTGAACGCTGTAGTTAAGTTTTGATTTCTGCTCAAGTCCAGGCAGCCTGCATGTCAGATCACGCTACTTGCGACTACGAGGGAAGGAAAAACTGGATTCTGTTCTTTAAATCCTTTAAGTTGTGAAGACCTCTGTTTTGAAGGTGGCGTTCATGTTAAGAGGAATAAACTTCATAAATCTCAAAATTCTTGCTTTTTCATTTACAGTGTTTACTTGTACTTTTACTTTCAATACTTAAGTACACTTAATATAGAAAATATCAGATACTTAAAGACTTCTCCTGTCTAATATGTGACTTTAACTTCTACTAAAGTCATTTTCTGGTTAGATAGCTGTATTTTTGCTCCGGTGTGGCTTCCAGGTACTTCATCCACCACTGTTTAAACCCAATGCTATAACAGAAGCATAACGTTAATGAGGCAATCGTCGTTTGTCGGTGCAACGGCGTCAGGGGGAAACCTACAGACCCACAGCGAAAGCTGGACCGGAGAGGCCGGACACACCGACATCCAGCGTTGAAATCTCCTCACCGTCACATCCCTACTTCACAACATCTCTATTAGCGGATCATAAGAAAATACTGCCTACATATTCTGTCCTCAATGCAGGTTTGCATAGATTTTCAAAGTCTATTAAAATGAATGGAAACCAACGGCTGCCTGGAATGGAGCAAACACTATAGTATGCTTTGGAAAACTGCAGTAAAGTGTAGCCTCATAGGCTAAAATGTACAAAGGCACTAGAATGGCATAAGGAAAGAGAAGCTGGCATTAAAAACGTTTCTGTATAGGATGCACATAGTGTTCATGAAGCTGCAACTGTGACTATCCTCTTACTGTTGTCATGAAACCAACAACTGATCACTCAATGTCCCTGATGTCCCAGATAAAACACAGAGGCACGTCCTTCATCTCTCTTTGGAAGAGCTCGTCAAACCTCTGGTTCTGGGCCACGGTGAAGTGATTCTTCCAGTCGCCGATGGTGCCTGATGTTCCAGTACATGAAAGGAGAAGAAAAAGGTTGTAGTCATCCCTCCTCACTCGGCCATGTATAAATGAATACTTCTTGGTTCTGATTATTATCAATTAGAGGTCGAGCAAAGTGAGCCACAGCCTCGAGTTTCCTGTATGCATCTGAGGCAGTAAACGTCTCTTACCTTTCCTCATGAATCTTCCCTGGTGGTGGCTGAGCAGTTCACCTGGAACTTGCTCGTAGTTAGCCTGAGGGATCTTCCTCATGTTCTTGAAGGTACTGTGTTTCACCACATTGGCCAGCTGCTCATCAGTCAGCTCTTTACCCAGGAACAAGGAGATCCTCTCCACTGCGGACTGCAGGTCCTGGACAAAAACACAGCAGCATAAATGCTCTATTTTCAAAACCATTTTTGTAGAGTGATACTTCTTAACACAAGCCTACAACGAACAGTATGACATGACAGCGTATGTACAGATCGAAATGATCTCTTCTCCTACTTGAATCATTTCTTCATAAGTGATGAACAGCATGTTCATATCATCCTTGTGCGAGTACCACGTCTTAATGTGCTCAAACCAGCTGGCCCCAAACACTGCAATGAACAATGCACAATGTAACCACCACGCTGCAGACATTTCATCACGAGCTGGGAGAATAAACATTCTCTATGCAAACATTAAAATGTTTGCACTGGGAATGTTTATTCTCTGTGCAAACATTTAGCGAGTGACAGACGAAGAACGTACCGTCTCCTCTCATGAATTTCTCAAAGAAGTCATCGAAATCCTTCGGAGTTTCCAACATGTTTGCAACCTTGTGGAAGTAGAAGTAAGACACGAGGACATCTTTGGGATTTCTTGCCACGTAGATCACCTAAAAGAGGAACAGTCTGGGTATCAGCAGTTTATAACTCTATGCTGTTTATTGGCGACTGACAGACTTTTAAATGCCTTTTTGAAATAATAGATAGGCTAAATTCAATCTGTAACTGTACTGTATGTCCATGCCAAAACCCTTCTGGGGTCTGAAATTGGCCTCTCTGGGTTAAATGGGATGATTAAGGCGTGTACCATTTCCTGCAGCTACAGGGCAGGAAGTCACAAGATCAACCACAACAAACAGCAGGATGAAAAGCAACAGATCTGATTAAACTAAATCAGGGTTTCTGTGAGGTGTCACTGACTTATGACAATATTGTGAATTTGATACGGGTCATGTAAACAGCATATTATGTTTGGATATTCTCAATTAGGCCTTACAGTATTCCGAAATGAGCATTTTCCGATTAAGAGATACGGCGATATTATTCAGATTTTAGGAGCATTCTTTGGACATGGTATACAGCACATTAACAATATGAGTCTCAATTGGGGTTTTTACAGCAGTTAGCGACACCTGGCCTCTTGCCTGTTGTGCACAAACCACCTAGCTCACAGTTTGCAGAGATGCATGTGTTGCGGTGCACAGAATGATGTCACACATCTGGTGGTAAAATAACAATTTAGGTTCACAATCGCCACACTGCGTATTCTGCTTCCATCGTGTACACAGAGATTCTCGTCAGCCCAATTGCAATCCGCCCCCTACACCCTCTTTGCGCTATCGCATGGAGGACCCGCCATATTAAGTGCCATCCCAAACCAATTAGTGGGGAGTGGAAGTGGGCTATAAAACCCTCCAACAGTGAGCCTGCATCGATGCCGACTTAACCAGCTGCCGTTACTGACAACGCCGTTTTGTGTTCGTCATGGAACACGATCCAGTGTCAGTTCCATGTGACTACCGGTACAAACATTAACTGTAAACTGTTCAAACTAAGACAGACTTTTAATTTATTCGACTTTATTGTCATACAGACGTCAACAACTCAAAGTAAATAGATTGTATTTGTCTAGTCTAGAAAACAGAGACATGTTCATTTGGTTGTAAAGTGTTGTACATCTATACATGTAAGGGATAATGTACAGCGAGCCGGTCTTTGTTGTGCAATAAACCCTGGCAGGGTGATGCCGCACTACACACTGCTAAAAGGATGTGGCCATATGTGGCCCAGACCACCTGAGTGATCGGATCTCAACGCGTCCTCAATGCGTCTTGAGTACACCTGTACTTAGAGCGATCCCTCGGGACGCATGTTAATAATATATAATCCTGAACAGGGCCTTTGTGCATATATCTCAGGAAACATCAATGCCTTGAAGGATATTTGCAGAGTCTTTGTCTTAAAACAACATTCACATGCACATATGTACATTGAAAGCACTGTTGACTTGCACTAATGACTCATCCCGGAGTTCAACTGAAACTAATAGGAGGCTTCAGCAGCTGAAGCCTCCTATTAGTTTCAGCTGAACTTTGGAAAGTATTTATACACAGAGCATGTATGGCTGCATGGAAACGGGAATATTAGTGGAATACTGAATTCCATTAACCATGAAAAACGTCCGAAAAAAAAAAGTCAGAAAAATGTCTGAAAAACAACCACCCCAAAAAGTCTGAAAAATGTCCGAAAAATGTCCGAAAATGAACAGCTTAGTAGGAATATTGTCTTTGATAAGTGCAAGAAACAGAATATTTTGTGCATGAAAACATAGTCACTGTTAGCTCCGTCAGCACTGTTGCCATTGTTTGCACCGTTTCTGTGATAAAATTTCAAGTTGCAGCCGTACTCCTTCAAACACAGCAGGATGACATTTTCAATGACTTTATCCTCCTACTCTGAGGTGATTTGTGTTTTCCTCCTGTCTTTCTTTTGTTTTTCCTCCAGCTAACGCCGTTACATAATCAAGAAGTCGGCACTAAAAGGGTCTAGACTGCTTATAAATATTAAATAGGGGGACCTAAAGAACAGTCTTTTTCAGTGTGTAGGTGAACCTGAGAGAGAGCTGACCTTGCCCTTCCTCTGGCTGAGAGCAGCAGGCATGAACTGGAACTGCAGATGGCTGACCCTCTGCCTGGGTGACGGGGCGGTGATGAAAGTCTCTCTGATGCCTTTCACCTCCATCCAGGGGACGAGGTCAGCGTTGGAGTGGTTGTTGACCTTGCTGATGGCGGTCAGATCTCCCTTCGCCTCCAGGAGCAACATGATCTGCTGCATCCAGATGGTCCCTGTCAAACAGAGCAGACGGACCTCATTTCCATCTCCCAGACTCTGTGTGTACAATGGCAGCAATTAGGTCAGCCGTGTGTGTGAGTACACCTCTCCTGTTCTCTGAGTGGAGCTCTGCCCTGATTCCTCCTCGTGTTTTGTGTTTTCACAATACGCTCTTGTCTAGCTGATCATTTGATACCCCTGCTCTCGGCTGAAATCAATTTGCAACACACAAAAGAGCAGGACATTCATGTGTACATACTAATCAGCCTGGTTCCTTCCTCTATGCTGAGAGCTCCAAGAATCACGCTGACCTTAAGTGAACTCCCACTGCAGCACAACAGTGTATCTGGTGGAGGAGGCTGTACTGGCGCCTCCTCCGAGGCCCTGTTTACACCTGGCATTAACATGTGTCCTGGGTGATCCGATCGCATGTGGACAGCTCGAAGTACGTCAGTTCACACCTGGCGTTAGAATGCGTCTCCACATCGAGTGACTCCTTGTGATCGGATCTCACTTCCCCGCTCTGTATGCAAATTAATATAAGTACATTTTTGTTTGCAAAGACCAAATGATTTTAACCGGTGAGAAGCAGCAATGCACTTCTCATGGCTAGTCTGACGGAATTTAAAGGCCCTGACACACTAAGCCGACTGTCGACCGTCGGCGAGTGTCTTTTAGCATCGTTTTTTCGGTGCGTCCCACACAGTTGGCTCTAGTGAGCAAGCCAACGAGCAGGCCAGACAAACTCGGCAGGTGGTTTGAGTGATCGGATCACAGTGCGTCTCGTTGGTCGTTTAGCAGCGTCTTTGTGATCGGCCATCCTAAAACAAAGTGTAAACAAAGTGTAAACAGGGTCTGTGTGTGTGTCAGAGGAGGTCTCTTCCATCTTTGTTTCCCTCTCACCTGATTTTGGGTATGTGACGACAAACACATCAGAGTCTCTGATCTCCAGGTCGTAAATCTGGTCCACGTCGTCTGGATCATGAATCCCGCTGATCAACTTGAATCCTTTGTGCTGCACCAGTTTATTGTCAGGAGTCTTGACATCATTGACGTCCATGATAGCTAAAGCAAATGAAAAAGACAAGTGCTCTCCTGAAAGTGGCATTCAGTCCTGGTTGATTTAGCATTTATAGAATATTATTTTACAGGGCAAACATTTCCAGAAAAAATAAATGCTCAGACAAAGGCTGACAATGTGTAAATAATAAAATAATCATTCAACTAGTTATAATAATGGTTCAAAATGATGTAAAAAAAACAACCCCAAACCCAATATCTCTCCTGGTATCTTTTATTCACTGTAGAAATTCATGTGTCTCAGTATAATATGGAGGAGCATCCTGACGGGGACACTGCTCCTGAAACCTGTTTATTATAGGCCTATAGAAGATGCGTAGTACAATAATATAGCAATAAAACCAACACACTTACTACACAAGCAATTTGGTTTGATTAGGACACATCCTGCAGATGTTATGGTTTGGATTTAATGTATTGGCTTCATAATATCACATTAAATTCCAGAAAATGGAAAAAAAGTCCCACGTTAGGCTAATTCACCCTATGTATGATGTCTGTGTGGTATAGTTACAGTTACAATGTGGAGACCGTTATAGTTGTCATTTAAGGCTCCATATTAACAACATTGCATCATTAATCATCACTCACCAGCAGACAATCATAAACTGTGCAAAAGTGTTGAAAATGACTGTTAAGAAGGCATCTAAAATGCTGCTCCTGATGGCCAAGTAGAATGAGTTAAAGAGCAGAAAGCAATGCGCATCGTGTCCAGATGTAAAGTTATCAACATGTTGCTGCCTACCTGCTGCTGTCTCTCGTGTCCGCTGCTGAATGAACCCGGTCCAGTTTGTTTGTGGTCCTCCTCTCTGCTACCAGCAGGACTCAGGCCTACATAGCCCGTCTCAGCCCACTTTATGTCAGTACAGTACATGTAGGTCCCGGCGGACCCGCCTCTCCTCGTTAGCTGAGACCTCGAGATGCGCATCGGCCGCACGCTGTTACGCACTGAGGACAAACAAAAAGAGAACAAACAGTGAGCTTCCCGTTCTCACAACACCGCACCTCAGCTCACCTCAGCACATCCACTGATGACATGAGGGGAGGAGGAGGAGAGGAGGAGGAGGAGGAGGTGGAGGAGGAGAGGAAGTCCCAGCAGGTCACTTATCAGAGCTATCCCCCAGCTCCAACCCGCCGCAGGAGACTGATAACAGGACAAACCTCACTGTTTATGCAACATCACAACCAAAACAAGGCTCTGATGTTACATAAGCAGCGCTGTTAGTGTTCCAAGTAAGACTGCATATTTCACAGAGTATATGCAGAACACAAAAACACAACAGGATAAACAGTCCAGAGCAGCGGTTCTCAAACTTTTTGGGTCCAGGGGACTCCTTACAGAGCCTTACCAAAAGTAAGTGTGCTATTAGTGTTCTTCTTTTAAACTTACAATAAGAGAGTATGCTTTCAGTTTACTGTTGATGTACTTATCAGCGATATACATAACAATTAAATTAAATTAAATTAAATTATACTTAAGCATACTTGGCTTATACCGACAAGTATACAGAACAGTCTAAGTGTACTTGGCAAGTATACAAAAGAGTCCAAGTACAATTGGCAAGCATACAGAAAATTCCAAGTATACTTGCCTTATACCAACGTGTATACAGAAAAGTCTAAGTGTACTTGACAAGTATACAAAAGAGTGCAAGTATACTTGACTTATACTGACAAGTATACAGAAAAGTCTAAGTGTACTTGGCAAGCATACAAAAGAGTGCAAGTATACTTGTCTTATACCGACAAGTATACAGAAAAGTCTAAGTGTACTTGGCAAGGATACAGAAAAGTCCAAGTATATTTGGCTTATACCGACAAGTAAACTGAAAAGTCTAAGTGTACCAATCAAGTATACAGAAGAGTCCAAGTATACTTGGTTTATACCGACAAGTATACAGAAAAGTCTAGGTGTACTTGGCAAGTTTACAGAAAGGTCCAAGTATACTTGGCATGTACTGAAAAGTAATGTATTATATTTCTCTTATAAAGTCTCCAAGTCCGAGCTGAAATAACCCTGATGACATCATCAGTATTATTCTATTTATTTGGCCCAGGGGCGAATAAGGACACATGTCCTTGAAAACGGATAAATATCAACAATGACAGAAAGCAATGAGCTGACAGACATAAACGTTTTGACAGGCTGAGTACTGTAGTACTAAACTAATACTACTACTAATGAGGGGGTTTATCACTTTAAAAATAACTTCAAAAGGAAACTAAATATCTACAAGTTGAACTGAGTTCAACACAATTATAAAACACAAATCCCCATCAAGCCAGTTGAGGCACATCTGGACATTTTCCCACATTCCTCTTTAAAAATATCTCTCTCCAGCTGTTTGAGGGACTGTGAGGGAACAACAATTTACATCAAGTCCAGCGACAGATTCTGGACTGGACTGCATGTCCACAAACCTCCCACACACTACTGTCCCAGCTGAAGGAAGTGGTTCTGACTGTTTGCCCATGAATGACCTTTACTCAGGGATATTCAATCAGTAAACTGGCTTTTCTCCATTTTATATTAATGTGAACTGATTATTTTGGTGATTTTGGACTGTTGCTGATGGTCTTTCTTTAAAACAGACTACAACATTAACTAATCATTAAAACACTTAGATTCTTTACTCCTGTCCATTTACTTAATCAGAACAGTCTTAAAGAGGAACTACACCCATTTTCAATATTCCATGTTATTCCTCTGGTCTAAAACAGTCAAAAAACTATAAGTAAACATGAATAACTCTTTCCCAAATAAAAAAAAAAAACTAGAGTGCAAAACTGTAAGAAAATAGATGTTCTGTTTTTTTTTTTCCCCAATGAGTGAACATTCATGCTTACATTTATAAATTAACCAGTAATGAAAAATAATTATTAAAGGTCCAGTGTGTAGGATTTCTGGGGATCTATTAGCAGAAATGTAATATAATATTTATAAATGTTTTTTTAATTAGTGTATAATCACCTGAAACTAAGAATCGTTGTGTTTTCGTTAGCGTAGAATGAGCCCTTCATATCTACAGTATATACGGAGCGGGTCCTCTTCAAGGAGTCCGCCGTGTTTCTACAGAAGCGGAGAATGGACAAACTAAACACTGGCTCTTGTCTACTTCCTGTAAATTCTTTGAAGGCTGCTGGAAACTGTCCGACTTGACGGCAGCTTTTTGTCACCACCCCCTGCTGCTGCCGCCTGATCTCGTCTACTTTCCAGGCGAGGCGCAGTTGATCTCCAACGAGCCTAGTGAAGCATGTTTGTTGGATTTCCAGTTAATTAGCATTCATTTCAAACTTTGGGGTGCCATGTACGTATACTATGTAAGGATTACAATTCCCTCCTTTACTGTTTACCCAGTATGAGTCACT
>CAKALG010006507.1:0-10043 GCA_916700815.1 Helicolenus hilgendorfi
AAAGGGACCACGCCGCTTTCTTTTAAAAAAAAGGGGCCATCAGCTAGAGATGATTTGCGTGCATGATATCTTTCAGTATTTCTTCCAGCGTCATAAGTGCCACCGTGCTCTAGGTTTCATTTTAGAAGTTATGATGTCTACATGACTTATCTTCTTAGTGTCTTTGGAGATACTAATGCCTTAAAACCCATTTTACACATACAGTCCATACCAAAGTAGGTGACAGGCCGCTTGCTTTATGGTTTCTTTAACCCCCTATATAACTTCTCAATGGGTGATTAAACTATATTCATTGGTTTCATCCACATTTTACTGTCTAAAAGAACCTTAAACTAAACCAGTCCCATTGACAGAACATCAACTAATATCCTTATCACATTTTTTGCAGCTTTTGCCAAAAGAAACATCCATTGCAGGCTTAACATTTTCACCAGGCTTTGACAGATACATGAAAGATGCATAGCAAATTGATCAACTGTGCCTCAAACCCACTTATCTCTGCATATTGAAATAATATTAGCTCTGTTGGAGAGCCACAGTCTCCTGAGCTTAAAGCGGCCCCCTCTCCACAATACTCACATAGATAGATCTTGGCATTTTGCCATCTCTTGCTCCTCTAAATAATAAATGCCTATCACACTCCGCGTTCTCAGTCTGGCTCAAAAAGCCGGGATTGCAGAAGATAGAGACGCGTGGTGTCAGATCCCATGCGTGCTGTTCCTCCTCTACATTTAGACGACCTATGTTCTAGATACGTATATCATATCACGGAACATGTTACCATCTATACACCCCAGATGACCAGCTGGCCCAGTGCACAATGGACTGCAGGATAACAGTGCCTTCACTAGAGCTCACTCTGATTTTTTTTTTCTTTTTCCTTTTCAAATAGCATAGGGGAAAGATTCATGTTGCAGAAGAAGAGGCTTTGTTTGCTTTTCTTTCCGAAGACGTTCAATAGGAAGGATAGGAAACTCAGAATGTAGAGGGAGCCCATTATTGGAAAAGGGTGTGTTGATTAATTTTTCATTGAGACACCGGGTTTACCTAAGACAAAAAAGGGTTGGAAGCTTTAGGAAAAGCCGCAATGGATTGAGGTATAATTTTGGTCCCAGTATTTATGGTCCGTGGTATAATAAATGTATGACTCCATCCGAAGCATAATTTATGGGCTATTAAGGCATCAGAATAATTGATGCCAATACTGCGGTGAAAGTGCCCTGACTGGAAATGGAGCGAAAGGCACGGCTGTCATTTTCCCCCCCACACCACCCCTCAAAATCCCATCACCGCCTATTGGACACACACCAGACTGAACAGCAACAAAAGAGCATCTGCTGAGGGAGCAACTTTTCACGCCCTTTTATAATGTGGATGAGTCTGTCAAAAGCCACCCAAGAAAGAGCCGAGGTGTGATTACCGGGGTCCTGACAATGTTCACGTGGACGTGGAAGGATACAGTCAACTGAACTGCTACACATTACTGTGCCTTTGCCGAACATGGGGCTGTGTACGGTCATTAGCTCGGAGGCTGTCGGCGTCGTCGTCTGTATTTTGCACTCTCTTCTGCCCCCCACCACACTTCCCCAAAGTCGAATGAAAGCACAAGGAATTGATGCAAGGTGACTGGATGTCCTCACTTAGCCGTCTGAACAGGTGTGCAGTCCCCAGAGGCCTCGTAAAAAAAAGTCCAAACGGCCGACATAATCAGGCTGTCCTATCTGCTCCTTTACTGGTGTCATAAAGCTCTGTGCTCTTTGATTAGACTGCTGCAGACCAGTCAATGGGATATTGATTTTCCTGCCCCATTATTACAGCTGTCACAATTCAGCTGCTTGATTGACTTATGGCCGCGTTCTTATCACACTTTTGTGTTACCGGCAATGATGTTTCAGAACTACTTAACTCCCCATCAGACAGCTTCAAAGGCATTCTTTTTCTCTGTTGTGTTTAGCTTTGTTTTTACTAGAAATCTCACTGTATTTGCTCAATTTCTTTTTCACAGATTTGACGAGTATTTCGTTGTGTAGTGGTAGATTTTGTGATTTTGCATTGGAGCAGTGAGCTGAAATTGATTGGCTGGTTGATTCTTTTGAGTTACATGTCAGAGTACTGCTGTGGGTTTCTTTTTCTGACAACTTAAAAGCCCAGTCACACCAGCATTTAGAACAGTAGCCTAAAATTTCATGGCGAAAATCATTTCAATGGGGTGAAGTAAATCTGTGTTAACTGAAACTTTGGTGAACTTTTTTTGTGCCGTTAACTTTTATCGAACCGACTTGACAAACTGGATAATCCAAAATGGAGGAAGCTAACGTAGCTTATCAACTGTGTTGCATTAACCCGTTCTCATTCCCAACTCGTCACATATGGACGCTTGGTCAGGACCCCTTGGCGTCACTTCAGGTCAGTCAGGTTTAGTAAAACAGTGGTTCTCAACCTTTTCCAGTCACAACCTCCCAGAATAATCAGGTTGCCGTTCGCGACCCGGCTTAATGAGCCGTTTCTACGTGCCTCCTCCTGCTGATTTTGAGTGATTATTGTGAATACTCTGATTAATACATGTAGGCTAAATAAATAATGCTTTGTTTAGTTTTGTTTGGTTTGAACAGCTAGCACCTAGGCGTTGTCCAATGTGCTCCAGGCACTGTGGATTTTACACTACTCTACACTCAATAAAATCTGAGGCAGATTATATCACATGTACAGGCGATGTCATGTAAAAAACATTACCCAGTCTAAAATATGCTGTTTTTTTTATTTGTTAGTTTAATTTTTTCTCAACAATCATCTGGCAACCCCCAAAATTATCTTAACTGACCCCGAGGTTGAGAACCACTGTAGTAAAAGATCCTGGTTTGGGTTAAAATTACACAGTTTTGGTCAATTACATAGCCTATGTTACATGACATAAATTAAGAACGTTACGTAACATAGCCTACCTACACAACTTAAAATAAGTCAATGTTAACTTTTGGTCTCCTGGGTAAAAGTCCTGTGTTTGTTTGACTCATCCATAGTCCCCGTTCGCCACCCCTCTAGGCTTTGTTGCTCGTTATACTACGCCGTCATGGACGGCTGGAGCAGTTGCTCCGAGCGTCAAATATTGCCGCGGATAGGTTTACAGCCCGGTGGGTCTCATACGGACGCTAATGGGTGATTTGTGTGTCGTTATCAGACACTGAGGGACGTGAAAACGTCCATATTTGACTCCCTGGGAATGAGACCGGACTGACACTAACCACTTTCAATTAACCCTCCTCTGTCGGAGCATAACCTGCTTCACAAAGACGTTTTTAGACAAGTAATGAGAGGTTTTGATGGAACAAATATGTCTATGGAATAAACTGTGTGAATTAAATGTCCTGTTATTTACCAAGCTAATGAGCAACAGTGCTAGTAAGCTAGCTAGCTTAGGGAGTTTTTTATTTTTTTATTTCTTAAAGATAGAGAACAAAGAACTAAAAGACTGACTAGCACTAGCATGTTTCCCGGCTGTCTATCACGTTTAGCTGTTAGCTCGACAGCTACAGTAGTTCACCAACTAGCCAAGCGAGAATTCACTATGTCACCAAGCCTCTAGCAATGCCCTTTTCACAAAGACGTGAGGATGAATATCGCTGTGCCACTTTCTGGTGTGACCGGGCCTCAAAGCAGCTTGTGTGTGCAAATACTTGATCCAAGTGGTGTTAATATTTCCGTTAATATCCAAATAACTTAACCTCATCGCAAGATGGCAGACTCCTAGGTTATTCAGTTACAGTGCTTAAAAGTGTGGCAGTTTTCTCGGAGGTTTCTTCATTTTTGACATAGTTGTAATTCAGCCTAATGTTTCTTACCTCTGCTCATGTTCACATAAGAAAACAAAACTATTGTTTCTGGCCTTGTGCTTTAATAAATACTACAAAGTACAATCTAGTGGAAGTGAAGGAAGTGATCGGAGGCGTCGGCTGGAATGGTTGAAGTGTACTGATCACAGACACAACAACATATCTATTTATATCCGCAAGGTCTGTTTGGTTAGATTGGTTTCTGTGGTTGTTATTGCTAATGAGGAGTGTACCTGGTGCAGTGTAAATAGCTTGCATATATTTTTTAAACATGGCCATCAAAGACAACCTTACTGCTTTTATATAGTGTGTTCTCCGACCTTAATACTGGTGTATTAATCAATGATCTCTGTGAGATACTGACATGTAGAATGGCATTTTCATATTGAAAAGTAACTGTTTTGTCTTGTATACTAAAATTGTGCATGTTAATCATTGTTTGTGAATTTGTGTTGGATTTTTTTCTAAAACTATAACTTAATAAAAATGTTTATTCCAGCCAGTGGGATGTTCGACTGCGTCTGCCTAACTCATAGACACACAGACAGCTTTCTTCCAGATCCAGATCCTCAGGTACCTCCCATAACCCAACTTCAGTTGGTTTTTGGTTACGTGATTAATTGCAAATGTGTTAGAGAATTTGCACCTAAAGACCTTTACACGCAGGGGGTGTGAAGAATAAACAACACAAAAATGTGAAATACTCGCCTGTGAATATTATATATCTACGGGCTTTTATTGTGAAATGTAATAACGGAAGGAGTGGATCTGGTCTGCGCTGCCTTTGTAAAGGTTGAAACGAATGATAAAGTTTGCCATCCTGGTTCTTACTACTGACTACCCTGTGTCAAAATCTAGTTTGGGGTTTTATTATTTTTGTTTAAATTGTTTCCACATAGTGCATTGTGTTTACTCAAAATTACCACAAACTGACAGACACCCAAAAAACAAGTGGGCCAGGAAGTATTATTCCAGCTAGGGGGGCTCAACGTGATCCCATCCCTTACTCGGCATATTTTGCCGCTTGATTGTCACATTTTAAGTGACGTTTGTAATGTGTTTTCCGTAGTTGTATTACATTGCTTCTGTACATATTTTACTTAGTTTACTCATTTTTAGCCTGACCATGACGTTTTTCCTTAACCTACTGCAGACATTACCATAGTTTAGTTGCGTAGCGTGCAAATGACACATAAAAAGCGCAAAAAGGCTAAGTACGTAGTCATGACACGCGGAATGTCCGTGTAATGTTGTGGTATTTATACAGCTTCTCTTGAGACAGGGTTGTTTGCGTAGTATCTTGACGCAGAAGGTTTTTCGCTTGGTTAACGTAACACGTTAATGTGAAACAGACGCAGTTAGGTTTAGTCAACAAAACGATTTGGTTAGGGTTAGGAAAAAGATCACGGTTTGAGATAAAATAACTACTTCTCTTACACAAACTAAGCTAAGGACTTAACATCATGTGAGTCAGTGACGTAGCGTCATGTGACGTAACGTCGTCAGTAAAAAATAACTGAACTTTTGGTTTCACAAGGGACACAGACATGAGTGAGAGTCCGGTGTTTGTTTGACCCATCCACCTTGACGCCCCGGGAGTAAGACCAGGATGGATGGTGGGTACGTTTCTGCATCTCTGGGAAAATGATAACAGTTTGCTTTGTACACTGTATTTATAGGCAACAGCGTACATACTGTTTGGAAAGAGAAACTTTTAAAACTTTGAAATCATAAGATAATTTTAGCAAAAAATAATAACACCATTTCATTGCTAAAAGATAATACTGAGTATCATCTAGCCATAATCTGAAATCAAGTCAAGTCCAAGTCAGCCCCCAAGATTGAGTCAGTGAAGCTGGAGACCAGACCAGGTCCTAGGGGTATCAAGACTGAGACCAACTGAAGACTAAATTACATATCTTATTAAATGTAACAACGACTAAGGGAAGCGTTGATCTATTTGCCGGAAATCTGCGCCCTTCAGCTGTCACGGTCACGGCCGTGTGTTTCCCTGTGTTTTTTCCCCTTCCCCTGTGTATCCCTGTCTGTGTCTGTGTGCCGTGGGCGTGGCGCTCCCCCCCTGCCCTCCAGTTACCACTGATTACCCACACCTGCCTTTCATCAGGCTCATCACTCTGCAGAACATCAAGCCTGGTCTTTCATCCACTCATCACCAGATCGTTCCATCAGCTACAGTGATAGTTACTATGTTTCAGGCTGCTGCAAATGATTCTAGTTTTTGTGCTTCTCTTCTTTTGTGTTTTTTGCCCTGATTCAGGATCCTCTACACCAGATGTTCTCAACCTTTTGTAAGTTAAGGCCCACTTCTGATTGTTAAAACATTTCCAAGGACCACCGTCCCAAATATATATTAAAAAAAGGATAAAAAAATAAAAATAAACTGGGCTGTAAATATGTTATTACACTGTTAGCTTTAGGACCAAAATACATTATGAATCCAAATTGAATGTATTCAGGGTCATTTTTCCTCACCACACACTTTGGAGCTTTTACTGGCGCAGGGTTGGCTCACATCACTTCTTTGTTTCATAAACCAATCTACAGTATTTTTTGTCACTGCTACATCCGAGGGAACATAAAGGCTCGCCCACACAAAAAGATTTTTCAAATCTTAACATATGTTCAAAATGTGAGAGACCCCACACATAACAACTTATGTTAAATTTATCAGTTTTGCTCCTATAGTGTGTGGAGAGCAACGATTTGGCCAAAACAGCACACCACTCACTAACAGATTCCCTTAATGAACAATAAGAGTCCCCACTAAAGAAAACTCGCAAAATCTCTCGCGATCAAGCGTGACTTTAGCGTAAACAAACATGTCGGTTAACGGACAGGAAGAATTAGCGATGTTAGTTTTTGCACTACTTTGTGCTGAAAATTCACAAAGAAAAAAAAAAGAATGGATGAAGTCATGGAGACATGTTAAATAAACACTTGTGTTGTTCCCCACACACAACAGGATATCCGATCGTAAATATTGAACATGTTTAATATTAAGGATATGAAATCGGTGCGGCCAGGATGGACTTCTGAGCCGATCTGGGGATGTAAAACGTAACTGGTCATTGAAATTATACAATTTACCTTTTATATGTTAATTCTTGAGCATGTTTAGATATAAAAAATAGAAACATTTGAATTTTTTATTTAAAGGTGCTCTGTACGAAATCCAGAGCATTAATGTAGCGTCAAACAACTGATTGCTATGTAAAGAAATAGGAGTAATGTCTACCTGAGCAGAGAATGAAGTCTCTCTCCCTCTGTGTGTGTTGTAATCAGAGCTCCTCTGTGCTTTGTTTACATAGCCGGGCCGGCCGTTGCCATGCTTTTAGTGCATGTTCGTGTATGTGAGCGTGCCCCATTGGCTAGCTCACAGCCGCCGCTCTTCACTGCTCTCATATTATGGCAGTTACAGCAGATAACACCGTCCCGACCGCTATTGCAGAAGCGTAGCCCCACCCTCCGGTTCCCCCTCATGTACTCACTGTTATCTCTGTCAGCAGTGTTGATGTTGTTTTCACTGTTAGCGCTGTTAGCCCCGTGAGCTACAAGCTGCCGACTCAGCCATGCGGAGGCAATAGAAATGCTCCCAATCTCGCATTTAGCACCTTTAATCTAACCATTTGGCAGCGGCCCACTAGATGGAGCTCTGAGGCCCACCAGTGGGACCCGGCATACAAACTTAAGCATGACAGTATACAGGTGTTTCTATGGGTCTAAAACCCCAACTGTGTTTGTGGTTCTGGGTATAAATTACATCTAATATCAATAAATTGACCCATTTTTAAGCACTGCTACATTTTGGAGTAGCTCGTAGTGCATTAAAAGACCGACAGATCTATAGACCCCGCTGTTGAATAATTCATGACAATTAATTGCCAGCGTTTTAGAGACATCAAGTGAGTGTAAATGAGATGTATTAACTTTAACATTAACGATGACATCATACAGTAGCGATGCTTGATTGAAGTAAAGGTGCCACCTCCCATAATCTGAGGCAGGAACGGCAGCAAGCTCCTGCTTGTGGGATTCGCACATCAATGGCGAGCAGGCCTTTTTAGTCAGTGAGATCAGGATTACTTTATGCCACAGCAGTTTGTAGAGCAAAGGAGTGTTTCAGAATATAATCACCCGATTCATCAAAGGACAGCTTTGCACTGCTTTCTCCGCTGTGCATTTTACCCATCATTAGCCCCACATAGGCACAGTTTGTGTGAAGAATGGATGTTTCTTTATTTCTGACCAGAGGTCGTCACTAAGTGATACACAATTCGAACTTGTTTTATATGTATGAAAAGGTTGCTCATTTGCTTTCACCCCTTGTTGGCCTCCTTGTTCGGTTTTTATACAGTATCTTTGAAGAGATGCAATCTATAATGCATGCAAATGATCCGCTGAATGTCCTGTTGTGATGAGAGATATATGAAAGCCTTTCTTTAGAGCACCGCTGTTCATGCCCTCGTGGTCTGTTCTTGTTTTGAAAAGTGATATTTCCTTCAGTGTGGCGAAATTGATTTTAAAATATGGTGGCAAGCACAACAGGGGGGCTGTTTCAGAAGTTCCGCAAAATACTCACATAAAGGGATTTCCAAATGAAAGTTCACTTAACGTTTTTCTTACAAAATGTAGCGGCAGTAATTGCTCTGCAGCAGTATAAGCATATTGTAAGTTGTTTGAAGAGTAGCCTACATTAGCTGAGATGTTTATGAATATCTTGAGGTCACTTCATGCTTTCTTATTTATTCCCAATAGAGGTATCATCAGGGTTCTAGAATTGAACTCTTCTGGTATTTTCACACAGAACCTCTGATGTGATCTGCAAAGGGATTCCAACATTCAAATGTGCATTTAAGTGAGAAAAAAAGACAGGTATTTCCATTTGTATGTTATTTTAACAGTTTATTTCCCACAAAAAAATGTTAACATTTTCATAAAGATCAAGAGTTTGTCCTTCCTCCCATGCAATCGCTGCTTTATATTAAAGGATTTGAAAGATTGAAGGAAAAGGAAAAATATCAAAGCAATCATGTTTTGACACGAGCTGTCACCCTTCCTCTAACTTGCTAGTAGTTATGTAGCAAAGTTACATTTAATTAAAAAACTATATTAATATTTTGGGAAGTACATTTACTCGCCCTGTTGAATAACAGGCTTTATGCTAAGCTAAGCCAAAGATGCTCTATAACAAAGATAATGCATTTCAAGCTCCACCAATGGTTTGAAATTGTATACACTTCCTGTCTTTTAAGTGGGAACTTTGTGTGGATGGATGAAAGCAGATACGATTATATTTGCATAATGTATTTATTTTGTCTTTTGCAGACATTAGATATCTACACAACTAACAGACAAAATTTAGCATCACAAAAATTAGTTAGCAAGGACGTTATTGAACGTTAATTGCCAGATCTCCAGAGAGTTTGTTGTTGAGACAGAGAAAGGTCTCGACTAAAGTTAATTTTCTCCTGATTTTTCTGTCTGAAAAATGACATTTTAGTGTCAGAATATGCAGGAGATATGTGGCTTGTGAAAAAATGTGTCCGATATTTGCTTTGGTGACTATGGGGCGAAATAATAAGTCATAATCTGTGTTCACGTTCAATTCCCCCATTGGAGTTAATAGACTCAGGACATACCGCTAGTCTCCTTAAGGGGAGTGGCAAAGGGCAGTGGCAAAACCCACGGGACACAGAAACTGACTCCCAGTAAACCGTCTCCTTTCTGAATTGTCTCTGGCTGAGCTAACCAACCTAAGTGTGGAGCGGCATCAATCTTCTCTTCTAATTCTTAGGTGAATAAGCATCTTAATGTCTCAAAATCTCATACTATTCCTTTTAATACTGTCACAGTTGTGTCTCATCTACTAGTGTCTCTCCTTCCCGGTGTTTCCAGCTCTCCCCTGTCTCTCTCTGTGTGTTGCCGTGGGCGTGGCTCCCTCCTGATTACGACTCATTCACCTCACCTGTCCAGTCTGCACACAGCTGCCTTCCATCTACTCATCAACTCCACAGTAGGCTATATCTACTCCGGTTCTCCATCCACTCTGGTTCTCCATCTTCAGCTGCAGTGGTAGTGCACTTCCTAGGCTACTTGAATTGTGCATTCAAGTTTATTTCTTGTGTTTATTCTGATTCATTTATAACCTGCATGCTCGCCTGCCCGCTCCTCTCCACCCCCCACGCAACCTCA
>CAKALG010006513.1:0-10774 GCA_916700815.1 Helicolenus hilgendorfi
CGCTGTGTAAATGGGTCGTCTGGGACCAAGAGGAGCCAGCGAGCTCACTATAGCTGACAGGCGCACAGCAGTTAGCACCATGACCCCAGCTGGATATGAGGGGGGAAATCTTTACCACAAGGAAGGTCTGCAAAAAACACTAAGGTGGTTTAAATGGAAAAAGGCAAACCATTTATGGTACAGTAAGACTATGACAGTCTTCAGCTGCAGACAAATATTTAATCATTAGATGGGTTGTGATATATGAGATGTTTGCTTACTCTAAAAAAGAACATTTAAACTAATGTTGTGGTTAGCCTGCTGTGCAATCCCAACAATTGAAAAATTGACTTCAAAAGTGTCACCTGGAATATTTCCATCGCTGTGGCCAAACAGAGAGTCTGCTTCACTGGTTAGGGTTCATTGTCTGTCTCATTCTAATCTTCCAGAAGCTACTGAGGATTATCACTTAACAAAGAAATTATTTTTAACCAAATCTGATTTAATGAATCAATAATCGTATTATGGTTTTAACACAGCAGGGTGAATGGCACCAAGTAATGACTGTGACGGCTTTGAGTGACAGCATACAACACGTGCTGTGGATATGTACACACACAAGGATAAGTCTCCGGGTTGCTACACCATACTACACCATATGCAGGTATAATGCAACAGATACTAATTCAAATTTAAGCATGACTTATACTCTCTGAAGCTGTACCAAATACTAATTATAAAAATGAAAAGTTACACAGCTAAAAAACAGTTTAAAGCCCCTATTATGTACATTTACATAAAGGGGACCTATTGTGTTTTTTTCCCCTTTCCTTTAGTGTGTTATATAGTTTTTTGTGCATGTAAAAGGTCTGCAAAGTTACAAAGCCCAAAGTCCAGAGCGAAGGTAACCCCACAGTAACACAGCTCCTGAACTGCCTGAAACGCCTTGGCATGGTGATGTCACCAAGTAACGCACTTTGCCTAGAGGCTAGTTTGGCAGCCCCTCAAACAGAGCTAGTTAGAGTGGAACTGAAGCGGAGTCTGAAAAGTTAGGTTCAGTTGACAAATCACAACAATGGGCCAGCTGACCAATCACAGCAGACTGGGCTTTTCGGGAGAACATTAAAACATGTAAAAAAGTTCTAGTAGACACCTAAAATACAAAATATGCACCTGAAAATATGCAAAATAGTTCCTCTTTAAAAGGTCTTTTTAAGTTTTTGTTAGTAGGAAAATAACACAATCCTGGTGAAATACGGCGCAGTCTACGTCTTGCTTCCAGCTAAAAGAACTAGGAACAGATGAGCTGTTTTTCAAAATATGGTTCAACCACAGCCAGGAACCTTCATCTAAAACCCCAAACAATACAATATGGTGTATACTATAATTATGAAACCCAATAAAATGCAGAAAGCATTTGGAGTATACAACAATAAAGCAATACTTCCTTTCAAATGCAGACCGTTTACACATAAAGGGAATTAAGAAGTGAAAAATGTCATGTTAGCTTTGTCTGCCTCATCTTATTGACTCCATTAGCAGCTGCTCATGTGAGTCACCTCCATAATCATTTCAGGCTCTTCTCAAACAGAATGTAAAGTACGGCGTAGATATTCTTTGTGCAGCCATTATATCCATGATTGATTTGCCATGTATCTGCACAAACTAAAAGAACCTGTCACAGCAACTGACGTTCAAAGATAACTACCATTGAATTTAACACAGCTAGATGGAAGCTGCAAATAGAGCTGCAATATGACTTTTAATATGACTAAGCTACATATCATGGTGGGTAAGTGAGAATGGCTGTGGTTGCACAATTTGATGAGCCTGACTGCCGTGGGTTGTGGTCTGACTCTGGGGAAGAAACTGGGGGGATATGTCAACCTACTCAGCTCATTTATTTGAAATTCACAACAGCTTGCACTTTAATATGTTTTTTAATTCTGTCATAACAGCTAGTGGCTGTGTTATTTTGGAACATTTTAATGTGAACTTTTTGGTTGATTTGAATATCTAGTGTATTTCAGAGGAAATTGGGGTTATCACAACAACAAATGAATTTCCATGTCTCAACCATTGGTGTGCGTAGGGCTGTTTTGCAGCCTTGAGGTTGGCTCATTTTGACTGTCGCCATCTTGGTTTTAGGCCATTGCCAATTTGTTTTTTTGCAACCAGAATTGACACGAGAGGATGGAGCTAAGTACAACCGAATGCTGAAAAATACATTTTTAGGCGACCAAAATGTTACAATTAACTTTTAAGAAATGAAAACACACTGTGAAAGGGTTAAAGTTTTAAGACAAAAACATGGACAACTCCCAGACCAGACAACGCCGCGGTAGCACTCTGTCAATCACGAGGAGCATCCCCGGCTTTATGGTTTATTTGACTCTAAATGGGACCATCATTTACTAAATGAACATCATGCTGTATTGAAGAAGACTTGAAACTAGCGATTAAGACCATAAACTCATGTTTACAATGTTTACTGAGGTAATAAATCCAATGAGAAGTAGGCTCATTTTCTCATAGACTTCTATACAATCAGACTTCTTTTTGCAACCAGAGGAGTCGCCCCCTGCTGGATACTAGAAAGAATGAAAATTTAAGGCACTTCAGCATTGGCTTCACTTCTCAGACCCGGAGGTAACCCATTGGTCTCAGCAGCAGAATGACATGATAGATTTCTGGCTCTATAGGGATGGTCATCCATGCCACGTCCAACAATATTTGAAGCTGCTTAAGTTTTCACCCATATGTCTGCTTGTTTGCAGTAACAGGTTTGACTCTATAGGTTAAGGCCATTCATGTGGTTGTTAGAAATTCCAGCACTGAAAACCTGCAAGTCAGCAGTGAATTCACTTCATCCAGAAGACAAATGATAAACAGATATAAACCCCTGCAGATGCTGTAGCATTAACATGGACACTTGGCTCTGTCAAGGTCCCTCTTGTTAAATACTACATACTCCTTGCTGTTCAAACCACACTGTGCCTCTTCCTCTGTGTACGTTTCTGTTTAAGAATGAATGGCTTCAGAGGTACAGGAAATATTTCATGTCAGATGGCTAGGATTCCTTTAGATTACATCCCCAGGAAACATCATTCCTACTAAAGTACTAAAGTGAGGGCACTAGTTTATGAAGGAAATTGGGTACAGTAGACAGGATTGTTCTGTTGAGAAATAAGAAGTCATTGATACACAGCTATATGGTATTTAAATTCTAAACACATTTACAATGTAATTACACTAAAATACACAAAAACATTACTCTGCCTTTGGGTCATTTTTTATATTCTACTGTGGCCTGTGCAGCTCGGCTGCCCATGCAATTTAAGAAAAAATGTCCAGTCTCTGTTAACGACATCACTGGAGTTTCATCCTTATTATTACACAAGCCTGCAGGAAAGTAAGCAAAACAACAGCGCTGCTCACACTTGATCTCCTCTGCTTTTGCTGTCCTGTTTTTCACATTTACTCCCACTTGGGTCATCCTGAGGTTCAGTTTCCACCCAGTTTAAAACACTCCTGTCTCACGGCTGAGGTCACATCATCACACATTAGTTTGGAGTTTGTTCTCACCTCCTTTGAGATGCCCATTGGGACTTTAATTCTCCGCCACACCTCTGGTCAAATGTTTAGACGGTAATTTAACCGGAGTCACAGCACTGTTAATACCTTGTTTTTGTAGTTGAGTAAGAGGGGTCAATGATTTGCCAGAGTAAAATCCAATCCAGACATTCTGAAATAGTGTGATTTGCCCTTTAACTCATACAGTATATGATACCCTTCTTTTGAGCAAGAAATAAAGCATCCTTTTCCAACTTAGCGTGATTCAAAGTAAAACGTGTCAAGCTTTAAAAGAACCAAAGAAATATATTAATATATAATATCCCCCCAGCACCTTATTATGTGTAGAAATGCCTTATCAAGCAGAACAAAGCACCTGGTGTTTTGGAGGCACGGAGGAGTCAAAGTAGTGTCAAGTGAGCCAAAATGGTGGAAAAATTCATCCGTCTCTTGTGGCACCTCATTGTTAATCACATCCTTTGAGGTTGGGGCTGGAAAATAGCTGTACAAGAATGTTTTAATATGGCAGGAATGCCAACTTTGACACAAAAACAATGCTAAAAGTTAAAAACAGCATGCGATTCTAACTAGTTAGGAGAGGCAGAAAGCCGCATTGTTGCCCGTGTAGGAGGAGCAGGGCTCTGTTTTTGACATTAGTCGGTGAAAGAATAAAAGTAACATAAATACCTCATCTGAAAATATCACTACAGTTGGCCTATAATAATCAAAGTCTCCAGAGAGACATACTGCAATCAGCTAATGGTGGTCAAACATGGCTGGCTTCTAATCAGTGTGGAATGGCATTTCTGCACAGCTGGACTTTCACAATGTGTAGTTCAGAAACAGCAACAACTGGACGGCGTTGTTGGCAAAACATGAGGTGAATTTGAGCCCACACAGTGTAATACAGATTCCATGAGCAGACAGAAACCAATTTACACACAATTTACTGTGAAACCCTCTGAGAATGGAGGTATTTTGGACCATAACATGATTTCTCTGCCATCCTTCAAAAGCCACTGTTGAAATACCCTCCGATTATCCCAGCAGGGCTGTGTGCTACACCTGTTAACCTTTCGTTCCAGTATGGCATATGCAGTTAAGAACAATAACTGATTTAATAATGACATTTATAGTAATTTTTAAAACACCGTGTCTTTGATTTCAAACCAAAGTTGTCAGAAGGAGATATAATTTTTAGGTGATGACGGTTGAATGCTGTAGCGGCTTCTCATTGGTCGTCACAGAAAGGGATTACAGGTCAGGAAGGTTTCCTTCTATCTCATACAAATTACTAAATAGTCTAACCTGTAATATTTATATATACTGAATTGATCCTCCATCCCCCATCAGTTCGATACGGAACACATCTTTTAGTTTCCAATAACAAGGTGATTCCTTATTTTACGGGACGATTGGCAACCTTATCATCGCTGACATTATGCTGAAAGCTAAAGCTAAGGATAAAAGTGTCACAATGCAGCAAGCAGGACAAGCGGGAAGGACCCCAATGATAACTCTGAGATGGGCAGATACTATGAAGATACTTTAAAAAAGAAAAAGTTCCATGATCCATGTTCGGCCAGGCATGCTAATGTTACTAGTGTACGCTACAGCAGACAAACACACTATTCCTTACAATCTACTCCTCACACATTTGCTTTTGTGTGTTGGGGTTTTGAAAGGCTAAGAAAAGACGCAAACCTCCGAACTCTTTGTATACTGAATATTGCTCTTAATGGAGCCCAATAAACATTGTTTAGGCATGTTGAGAAACTTAAAGCTTAACAGACCATCCATGCCAAGTTACGGTTGCTTAGCTATGAAATCTGGACAATCGCTGCTCATAGGAGGGGTTCAGCCAACTGTCGTTTCCCACAGTAGATTCCAAAAATGGTGGTATAATTTATGATGAATTCCATCTGAAATGGTTTTGAATACACCAACCAATGACAGCTCAGTTATTGGAATGATAAGAGCAAATATTAATATTTTATTTTCTGTAATCCCCTTTCATTATATTGTAGAAGAAGGTGTGTTCCCTTCCCCTTCACATGTCGGTATGTGTTGTGCTCTCTCCTCTGCTTGCCTGCAGTCTGTTGGACATCCTGCTGACACTATTTTAGCCCCTTTCACAAGGGTGTGCTGACCGCAGCCTGCCTTTGTAGTTTGTATACTAAATGCACAGCAGAGAGGGATCCCTTTTGGGCCCGTGGTTTCCTGAAACAAGCCATCTGCAACTGCTCTGCTCTCTCTACATGGCCTGAGGAAAGAGGACAGGCACAAATAAAGTGGATTCATATACGGTATGGACCTCAACAAAGAATTCATTCATTTTGTCGTCCTGCTGCGGACAGAATTACTTCGACCCATAAAACCTTTTTATGGGTTTCACTCATGGCAATTAGCATGTCTTTTTGATGTTTGAGAAAGTCCTTTCTCTCCAAATCAAGGTCTATTTTCTCATAAAACGAAGGCATGTGGATGATCAAGGTCACCTCACAGATTTCTCTTCTGTGCTTATTTATTTCCTGCTTTCCATCTATTTAACCTAAAGACCTGTCATGATGAATCTCTTTAGGTCCAATTGTTTCAGTAGCTCACTGCCGGGACTCTGATGGGCTGCAGGACAATAGTCAACGAGGGTGTCCCTAATCTTCACTTCAGATACTGAGCGTGCTCTGGGAAGTTTCAGTTTGCAGATGAAAGGAGAAGAGGAAAGAATGAACGTGGGAGGGAGAGAGAGAGAGAGAGAGAGAGAGAGAGAGAGAGAGAGAGAGAGAGATAGGAAAACGGCGGAAATCCTTGACAAGAGTGCCCTTTCTCTCCAGGTTGCAAAAACACGTACGGAAATCTGTCATTTATACCTGGAATGGTGGAGAGCAGATAATGTCGCACTGAATACAAAGGTTAGGCTCTGCAAACAGTAACGAATGCTGTACATAAAATTGCATTAGTTCCATCCAGCTGTGAGACTGGCTCGTGTAGAAGCCTCGGGCAAAGGCAACAGCATATTTACCAGTCAATTTATGTACATGCTTTACCACGACTCGTACTGCCATTACTTTTAATGCGTGACCATGAACATAAAAACATTTTTTTTCTTGAGCGGAAACGTGGAAAATCAAAAGAGAATGTAAAAGTACTTTATGTTCATCTAAGATGAAGGATTTCGTGTACAGAATGGTACAAAATGTACCCTCAAACCAACTGTGGACTGACAAACCCATTAATGTGAAGGTGAAGAGGCATCTGTCTGATTCACTGCCCAAGTGCTCAAGTGTATTACGCATAAAAATCTGACATACAGCATTTAACAGTAATTTCTTTACGCTTCAACTCCCAAGTCTGTTAAAAAAAAAAAAGCCCCGTTTCAACTGCAGGAACATTCCCCCGGAACTAGGAACCTTTTGAGGAATTCATTGCGTTTTGACCGCGGGTGCCAGGGTCTAAATTAAGTTTCCGGGGTCTTTTTAACCCCCCAAAAAGACCCTGCTCAGGGGGGGTAATACTGTCTGAAACTACTTGAACCCTCAGGGTGGGGTTTGCAGCGATGACCGTCACTGATTGGTGAAACGCATACACAGCGCAGCTGCTTCAACTGTGCCGCTTCATTCATAAAACAAGGAAGTACTCCAACATCGATTTAGGACCATTTTCGGACAAGGGGGGAACATTTCTCTTTCTTTGACAACATTAAAATAGGCTTCCCGACTCATTTTAAAAGAGACAGAGAAAAACGGAAAGAGATTGACGAGCCAGCTGACAGCGCAGGGAAGCTGTGAATGAAAGAAAGAAAGTTATTTTCTGATTGTTTCACGTTGGTCGTGCTAAAGCATAAATAAATAACCATCAAACCCTCAACAGCTGATTTACTGTTGAGACAGACGGTCTTTAGACCACTATGGAAACGCAGATAATGGGCTGAAGGATCTTTTTTAGTTCCTTGAAAAGTAGTTCCTGGGAGTAAAATTACCAGGAACTTCTTGGTGGGAGCTCGGCAAGTCTCTCTTTCCCATTCATAGAAAAGTCTAACTACTCTGACAGTTGTGAAAGAGCGGACAGCTATTAACGGACAGAGGCCGGTGAACAAGAAGAACTGACAGACGAGCCCAAAACGAAAGGACATTTTTCAAGTAGTCGACTTGTCTGCAGACCTCTTTATACCACTCTATATTATACATTTTAGGTAACAATCACAATCATTTCAATTGCTCCTTGAATCCAACGGCCTCACTATTTATTCAATTAAAAAACCACAGCATAGAAACTTGGACCTTGAATTCAAAATTACAAACCCTGTCATTTTGTCGTACTCAAATTGAGAAAACCACAACAAAACAATTCAGTTCCTCAAAATGACTGCATGCAGTATAACTACATGATGCTACGGCCATATTCATTCAGCATTGTTGAAATCAGGGAGTATTACAGCAAAGCCAACGACATCATAACTGTGTCATATTAAAATGACAGAAGCATAAACATGGCATCCCGTATTCTAGAGTTGGCTTTACAAAAAGCCATTCTCATGGAAAAAGGACTAGATTTTATTATATCTGATTTCCTTGCCAAGTCAGGGGGTCTGAAAGAGACTTGTGCTGCTGGAGGACATACTGCTGCTCTGCATTATTGTCAGAATAGACTCCAATTGACTGGACAATGTTAATGAAGTAGTGCAGAATTATCAATCCATAATGCCGCGATAGTTGCAATTCAAAGCTGAATCAACAACAATGAATTTCACAAAACATGAGCTCACATCGAGCGCTGCAGCCCAGAATATTGCAGCCTTTGACAGAAAAGGCTCACCACTGTTTGCAAACTCCACTCCACATAGGTTACATGAGGACCGGGTCGTCAAATGAGCAACAGATGAATCTGATTACATCATTTCCATCTCATTAGGTTAAACTTTTAACCTGATGATTCCTTCAGCTTTTTTGTTTTTATCTGATAAAGCAGCCACTGAGTGGCCCGCAGGGTCTAAAGGGCAGTTATGAGCCAGACCAACATCCCCACTAAGGCTACATCCCCACTTTTTAAAATGGATAACTTTTGCTACGTTTATGCATCCACGCTACTCTGGCGTTTTCAAGCCCCTAAAACCGTTGCGCTGTAATCTGGACGGGCAGAAACGGAGACCTTTGGAAACGATGACGCAGACAACCATGTTCGCTTCTTGATTGGGTCTTATCAGTCACGACGTGTCCTTCCCTGATTCGTCTTCCTTCGTAGTATTTTCTGCAACTGAACCAAAGAAGGTTTATTGCCAAGATGGGAAAACTGTTCGTTCCATTGCAACGTCAGCATCCAGCGAGCCCTCAGGAAGAGCGCCGGGCTGTGAAGCAAATTTTCGTAGTGGCCAAACGGTGGAAGTATAACTTCCGTCACGGTATGCCATTGGGCCCAAAAAGACTTTTTCCCATAAACTTACATTGGGAAGAGACGTCTGTAACTCAACAGATAATGTTTTTTGATGTAAATCAACTTCCCAGTATGCTTCCCTGCTCCACGGGCTCAATGGATGCGGAAAATCGCCGCGTGATCCGGGTACTTTATCACTCAGCAGTCGGGCTATTTTGACTTCATGCGCCACTTAGCAACTCTCATAGAAATGAATGGGAGCCAACTTACAATGCTGTATCCAGTTCTCTTTATACATCCATGGCGCCCAGCAGCAGAGCTATGCTTACGCCATTTTGGACTGAGAGCGACTACCGGACGCCAGTAAAACGTCCGCCGACAAAGTGCCGTACAAAAGTAATACAAAATTATTTTAATTCTTTTGTTATATTCTACCGAAATGGCCTGTGTTGAACAATAAAATATTATGAATATAATAAACGTTTTCAGTCCAAAATGGCAGCAGCAGCTGTTGTCAAGAAAACACCAGAGCCAACCGTTCTCTGGACGGAGATCGTTTTCGTTTTAAAAAATGCCATTTTAGAACGAAAACGTATTAGTGTGGATGTAGCCTAAGATTACCCAGCTTGCTATGCTTCCCTCAGACATGAAACAGAGCCAGCTAAATCAGCTTTAACAGATTTATTCTGATGTTTTATGATATTTTTTTATGTTGTTTGTTGTCATTCACTCAGAAATTCTGCTCAAGTTTGGCGAGGGGAGCACAAAGCAACACTTGTGTGTTCTGACACCTCCACAGATGATGCTCTAATTGCGGTTCTCAAATGTTCATTGAACGGCTATGCCAGAGATTTATTTTTCACCCCAAACTTCCAGTGGAATCACTCTGGAAAAGCTCTTAGTGTGCTTTAAACAAAACCATTGATTCATCGAACGGCCATGTGGTTTAAGTCTGCCTCTAATTTCACCGTGGTTATCATATACAGAAACAATGCTCAATTTATTAAAAATGTCATTAATGCCTTTACAGTTTTTTCTCTGGTCATTTTACATTCAATATCCTGTAACAGCACAATAATTGTGGGGGTTTTGTTACCAGAGATCTAACATTGCAAATATGAATGTCACTAATTATGTTTAAACAGGAAAATAGGAGAAAATGAATGCTGCCAGATGAAACCACACATCTTGTGTTACTGTGTGCTCTAATGCGATCAGTGAGCATTTTCCATGCAGGCTGCAGATACTGACATCAGTCTCCTTTTATCCGGTTGTTCTAAAACCACTAAAATCTACTCTAGCAGTGCCCTCTGAACCGGTGGCATCTGTTTTAGATGCTGAGATAAGCACTGCATGCTTTGATGATGTTAACAATATGTGACACATCATGCTCTTCTGCAGATTTAAAGACCATTACGTAAACAGATGACAGAGGTAAAGAGGAAGGGAATAAGCGTTTTATTCCAGATCAAATATACCTGACCTCACTTAAAATGTCGACAGATGTACATTATGGGCTTTAACTCTACTTTAGGCTTCCTTAGTGTCACTCCATCCTGCTGGATCTTGTCAGCATGAGCTTTTAGCCGGGGCAGCCATTTCCACTGTTTTAATCAGTGTTTATAAGAGAGTCGGCCTGACCCTGATATGGGTTGGATGTGGTAGCCCAGGGGAGCAGGGACCCGGCACCCTCCCATCCTGCCCGCTGAATGGAAATCAAATGGGAGATTACATCTTCAAACACAACCATGTATCGTACTACTACACAACCAAATCTTAAGACCAGAGGAACTCTGTATATTCGCCATATCCTTTCACAGGAATCAACCGCCACCCGCCACCCCAGCACTACCAC
>CAKALG010006550.1:0-10440 GCA_916700815.1 Helicolenus hilgendorfi
GCCGCACGTTTCCTGGAGGATGGAAGAGAAAACTCAGCCCTGCAGTAGCACTGCCGCGGTTACTTGTCATGAGGTGGCGTTGTTGGGTTGAGGTCCTCTCTCCAGTCTGTGTCTGTGAAGTAGTTGCGGCGGTGCTCGTGCATGTGTGTGGGGGGTGTTGCCTTGGAAGGAGCCAATCAAATCAAATATGAATTTCATATTTGATTTGATTGGCCAAGCTTTAAAATTTTTTGATATTGGGCTAGATAAATAAAATTTACTTGACTTGAGCATGCTCACATTCTCAGTCAATTCATTTGCAATGTGAAATGGTTAACAGGATGATTCTGTGCAGTTTGATGTGCAGTGTTTTACTCCTTGCGTTTCTTTAATGATTTTCTGTTTTCAGTCTGAACAAGGCTTAGACCTGTAACCCTCCGCCCATTTCTAACACCTGAGCTAATAGGTATGCATTGCTCCAGGGTGTGACCCAGGTTGTATCTGCCATTTCTAACACCTGACCTAATTGATATGCATTGCTCCCGGGTGTGACCCAGGTTGGATCTGAATTGTCCTGCCCAGGGTTTAACCCGGGTTGATTGGCTTGGTTTGAATTGACAAAAGGAGGGTTGAACCAGAGTAAGTTAACCCTGGTGCAACCCTGGTCATTGGTACGAAAGGGGTATTAAAGACATGTAAACTTATCATTTAAATCGGTCTAAAATTGGTTCCATTTCGGTGAGAATGGTGGACAAAAGGAGAACTGAGGATGAGTAAAAAAATGACTTAATATGAATTCTTAGTAAAAAATGACTTAATTTCACAAAAATGACTCAACTTTCCTAAACTGGCCTCACTTTCCAAAAATGTCTTCACTTTCCAAAAATGACCTCACTTTCCAAAAATTACCTCACTTTCCAAAAATATCTTCACTTTCCAAAAATATCTTCATTTTCCAAAAATGTTTTTACTTTCCGAAAATATCTTCACTTTCCAAAAATGACAGTACTTTACAAAAATTATTGACTTTCCGAAAATGACAGTATTTTACAAAAATTATTAAATTTCCCAAAAATTACTTAATTTCCAAAAAAGACCTCACTGAAATCATTTTACAAAAATGACCTCTCTTTCCAAAAAAGTATTCACTTTCCAAAAACGTTTCCACTTTTCAAAAATGTCTTCACTTTCCAAAAATATCTTGACATTACGAAAATGACTATATTTTACAAAATGAATTCACTTTTCAAAAATGACCTCACTTTCCAAAAATTACTTCACTTTCCAAAAATAATTTAACTTTTCTAAAATGTCTTCACTTTCCAAGAATGAATTCACTTTTCAGACATGATTTCATTTCCCAAAAATGACCTAATTTTCCCTTTTCAAAAGCTTTCTTCACTTTCCAAAAATGATTATATTTAAAAAATATCTTCAATTTCCAAAAATTACTTAATTTTCACTCACTTTCCACAATTGACTGCATTAATACATGTTGGCTACCATAAAAGTTTGTGGGTCATCGCCGCCTAAACGGCGGTATTTTGAGGCTGATGGATCCACGTTAAGCACCGCCTCTCCGGCAGTGCCCAGCTGCAAGACCGTGCGTAAAGCAGCTCCGAAGGATACTGCTCAGCCAGTCCAAGTACCCAATGGGTTGCATCGAAAATTATTGTAGTATTCATTATTTCTCAATACGTTTATCATATGTAGCTTAAATGCACTTTAGACCATGCGCTATAGATCGTTTAAATAGGGCCCTCACACTTAACTACACAGCAACGAACAAGTCTCATAAGCTTCATATCAGCTTCAAACAAACTTTTGAATACATTATTGCACAGAACAAGAATTGTGGATTTTGTCCCTCATCATTGTGCAAGAGGAGTGATTACAGCAAGAAAAAAACTTGTGTCAATGTTCATATGGGCACCCGGCTATTGTTTTAAGACAGACTTAAAGAAATGTGAACCTGTTGGTTTATATGCTGATGACATCCTCCTATACCTAACAAATCAGATAAAAAACAAATCCCTCAACAGCCCTTCCAGAGGTCTTCTATCTCATATCCACATTCTCAAAAATGTCTGACTATTCCATAAACTGGTTTAAATCCAAGACTTAGGGGGGCTGATACCAGCTGACATTGGGCAAAGGCGGGGTATACCCTGGACAGGTCGCCAGACTATCACAGGGCTGACATGTAGAGACATTCATGCTCACATTCACACCTACGGGCAATTGAGAGTCAACAATCAACCTAACCTGCATGTCTTTGGACTGTGGGAGGAAACTGGAGAACCCGGAGAAAACCCACGTTAACACGGGGAGAACATGCACCACACAGAAGGGCCCCAAGCCATATTTTAATCTGCGATCCTCTTGCTGTGAGGTGGCACCACTGCACCACCGTGCAGCTCCCATGGAGGCTTTGTGGCCCCAAATTTCATACTCTACCACATACTAAATCATCTTCAGTATATACTCATATGGCTGCAAGAAAATCAACAATCACAACACCCCTGGCTAAATATACAGAACAATATGACTGCCAAGAATGATCAATAACAGACCTCACGTTCCTAACCCACTCAATTAAAAAGCATCACTGTTACAAAAATCCATGTATAGCAGTGATTCTAACAGCTTGGTGGAAATCCAACCAAATAACTGGGAACCCCACAACTTCAAATAAATGTACCCCAATCTGGCAAAATCCGGACATTCAGATAAAAAATAAACCACTCGAAACAGAGCGTTTCAGACTGAGGGTGAAAAGAGATGCTGCAGCACAGCCAGTTTGAGAAAAATAAAGCGTTTTTGAACATTAAATCATGTAAACATGTTCTAGTAGAAACCCCAAATACAAGTATGCACCTGGAGATAAGCATAATAGTTCCTCTTCAAGATGTTATTACTATGATTATTAGGACTATTATTCTATCCTTTTTTGTTTTGTTAGGTTTGTTTTGTTTGTTGCTCCTTGTTTTCTTAGTTATTGTCTTCCTTGTTTCTTGGGTATTTCTTCCCTGTTCTCATCATTGTTGTATCACCTGTAAAGTCACTGCTGTTTTGTTTTTGCACCAACAAAAAACAAGAGAGAATGTGAACCTATACTTTTAATTGGTTTAAAATTGGCCCAATTCTGCAAGAATGGTGGACAAAAGGAAAACTCAGGGTGAGTAAAAAAAAATGACTGAGATCATCTTTTTCCAGATTGTTTTATTTGCAACTAATATGAATTCCTAATCATTGATGTACAACAGATTTGTGGTACTGCTGATATGCCAGATATAAAGTATGTAGCTACCATACACAATGTGGCCAAACGTATGTGGACTTTTACTTGAACATTGCAGCTATGTGATAGTTCAACATGTGATTCCAAAATATCTCATGATAATGTACCACATGTGGCTAATGGGCTAACCTTCCAGTAACCTCACCTTGTGCTGAGGGAAAAATCAACTAGTCAAAAATAACCTCACTTTCCAAAAAATGACCTCACTTTCCAAAAGCATGACATCATTATGATTAAAAAACAACACACGTCATACAAAATACTAACACATAACAACAAAGCCACCACCAACAAGTCTCTGTCTGTTTGTTGGTCTTTCTGTCTGTCGGCAGACACCCTGAAGACATCTCTTGTCTGTCAGTAAGTCCATCCATCAGTTCATCCGTCAGTCGTCAAATTTGCGAGTTCGTCGGCAGAACGTCCAGTGATGTTCCACTGTGTTCTCATTGGCCCGTTCGCTCATGTGGTGAACACGTGTGTTGCGTATTGTGAAACCCTGCAAAATAATGCAACAGGCAAACCGAGTCATATCACCACATATATGCTAATTTTGCTATTAAACATGATTTTTTTAAAAATGCTATGTTGTACAACCCATTGATGATTGATGCTTTTTTACATGCAATACACATGGACACGAAAAAACATCTGCTTTCATGTTTTTCAATAAAAGAGACACTATAATGACCACTAAGCTAAAAAATAATCAGCTAGCAGTGATGAGCTATGATCTAATTTCTTGGTGTGTGTCAGATGTTGAAGAACTCTGATCGACTGATCTGAACAGTTTTTTCTAGCAGGAAGATAATTTATTCCCCATGATGTTGTCGGAGAAAACCTTCTCTGGGCTATTTGACTTCAGTTCTTCTACCAGACTTCAAATACTTTTCAATTAAAACACACTTCAAAAAGAAGACAGACTTCAGAATTGAATGTGAATAGTTGTACTGTAGTTCAAGTAGGGCTGCACGATTATGGCCAAAATGACAATCATGATTATTTTGATCAATATTGAGATCACGATTATTCATATATTTTAGGGACAAAATATTTTATTGCAATTTCACATTTAAATAAACAGAGCGCTGCTTTCACTTCAATGTCGTGCTACATGTTACAAAATGTAAATGTTATCTTTATGTCATCTAATAATGGTTATTTGTATAAAAATACACAATTCAAATAATTAGGAAATAAATTATTGCATTTTATTTAAATATTTGCTTTGATTAAAAAACTCTTGCCATTAGTAGTTCTAATTATGTATTATAAGCTGCTTAGAGCTAGTGTTAGGAAGTAAAACAGGTCATATTTCTCTCTCTAATATCTATTTTATATTGCTGTGAAAACATCTTCAAACAACTGGATTTCTCGCCCAAAACTATATTTTACAAGATTCAATTTGAGCACGTCGTGATAGTATTATAATCTATCACCCAATACTCATTTTTACTGAGCAGAGCCTCAACACACCATAATGTAACTGAATGAAACCGTAGCTTCGTGCTGTCGGCAGACGAGCCGGTCACTGAGCAGCATCATGGGAATGAATTACAATATGACTAGAATGGCACTCGGAGAGCACAGTCCTCCGCCAACGCGTGACGTTAAAAACAGATCACAGCTTACAGTACCGTGAGGTGGTCGGCTTATTATTAACATGGTGTCTTTCCGTGTAATGTATCGGCGGGTGCCTCTCTCATTCAGCAGCCTCGTTATGTCTGTATAACATTACACTACGTTGTCTGTCATCCCATCATCTATAGTTTTTTCTTTCTCAACGCGGACGGCCAGCAGCTGCCGCACACACATCCACACACGTATCTCTCTGCTCTCAGAAGGAGGCGAGGTCATGCGCCATCATTGCGTCATCAATGCGTCATCAATGCGTCACCATGTTATGTCATCAACGCGTCATCAACGCGTCATCAACGCGTCATCAACGCGTCATCAGTTACACTGTACATGTAACTGAAAAAAAATGTGGAGCAATCCCGCTAACAGACAGATAAACAAACAAACAAACAAACAAACAAGCAAACAAACAAACAAACCACCTACCAACGCCGGTGAAAACATGTTGGAACATGTTTATAAGGAGGTAATAAGTGTCTGATTAAGTTAGTTGTTCCAAATATTTTTAAGGTTGTACCTCCAGGGCTTATTTTGGACTAGCAATTTGATTAATTGTTCTGCCCTAAGTTAAAGTACAGAATACAATTAAAACGAGTAGCTGGTCTCGAGAGCAGTCAACTGAAGCAACCCACAGCCGGGCCACGACTTTTATGCTATACTTGAAGTCCCACCTTTTGCGGGACTACAACTAGGCTCCTCCTCCCCATTTTCTTCTATGTTTCTAGGCTACCTTGGACACCATTATGTTTTAGGTTCTGAGTTTCTTCCATTAGTACTGGGAACTTTTCACATCCATTAACTCTAGATTGCCTTGTATCCTAGCAGCCAGGTTATTACCCCCTCGGCTACCTACTTAGAATCTAGGAGACTCCAGACTTTCTGTTACCATTATGCTCTTGTTGGGTGCTTGGATACAAAAAATAGGTGTTTTATTACAGAAAGGACAGTTGTTGTATGGTTCTCTGATTTCGTTCTACCAACGTCAGCATACTTTAAGCTGGAATTTATTTTACGCAATGTTAAAGATGAAATAAAAGCTACATACAGCTTTGGAGATGAAGTCGAGCAGGTGGACACGTAGACTGACTTCCTGTTGGTGGTCACATGGTCCGAAGGTGAAGGATACCTGGTAGTCTCTGGTGTCCATCATGTGTTTATTCCACTTTGTGAAACTGCTGGAGATGGACTCCAACATTGCATGGACCTAAAAGGGAGAGAATCATGTGACTTAAATAATGTCAGCACAGCGATTATAACAAGCACCGGGTAGATGTCAACAATGAAGCAAGCAATGCTGATAACGGATTCAGTATTATCATTTGCCGAAGGGAAAACAGTCCTGCAACTTCACGCGAGTGTTGCACAGTAACGTTATAGACAGCAAACTAGGGCTATTATTCAACAGTGAATATTCAAAGCTTGGGGGTGGCTCAACCTGTAATGCGTGGAACCGCCGTAACCAGAGGAGTGCTTTAAACTCTCGGTTAGTAGGCAGCACGGTCTTTAAAGCAGCACAATTCCTCTGTCACACACTCAGAGGCTTCCCCCACATGTTTTTTCGAACAAAATGTGTTATGATGAGTCCAGTGCTGTTTTTACGTCTTGTGTGGACGGTGCACAGATGTCTCTTTTCCTTATCCCTCCGTGTGTGCGAGTGTAGATCTACCTCAAAGTACAAATATGCACTTTGGGATTGTTTTCTTCTTCCTGGAGGCGGGCCTTAGGCGTAACGGCCACCATGACGCACAAAAGCAGTCAATCTTTTTGACAATTTTGACAGATTGCCTTAGAGATATTAACGTTACATATTATTTGGAAAGGATTCCATTAAAGAAACATCATAAATGTATTAGGGCTGTCAAAGTCAAGACAATGATAACGCGTTAACGCAAATTTGTTTTGACGCCAGGTTGTAGCAGGCTCAGTTTTAAAGGTAGAGTGAAGATACTGGTATCATATGAAATTAGAAGACCTAAGGAATCCATTGACACCAACCACACTAGCTTGTAGCAAAGGAGGCTAAATAACGCTCCAAACTTACGCTGAATGTTGGCGAGGAAAAATTGGCATGGCCATTTTCAAAGGGGTCCCTTGACCTCTGACCTCAAGATATGTGAATGAAAATGGGTTCTATGGGTACCCACAAGTCTTCCCTTTACAGATATGCCCACTCTATTATAATCACATGCAGTTTGGGGCAAGTCATAGTCAAGTCAGCACACTGACACACTGACAGCTGTTGTTGCATATTGGGCTTGAGTTTGCCATGTTGTGATTTGAGCATATTTTTATGCTAAATGCAGTACAGTGTGGTGATGCAATTTAATTTAGTATTTTCAATAAAAGTGTATTTTCCTAAATCTTGAGACACCTCATATGTAAGTCAGACAGACATTTCCCCTTATGATTAGCTGGGTTATGATAACTGCAACAGGGTTGAGTACTTGGACAGCTTCCTGGTGTTAGACAGCTTGTAGTAGATGCCACATAGAAGTGGTGTACATCATCTGAAAGCTGGGAACCTTAATTTGGGATGCAGCCTAGCACATTGTGTCAAGTTGTTCTAGTCATAAATCAGAAATAAACATTAATGAATGAATTCATTTAAATAAATTGTAAAAGTGTATGAGGGTTTAGAACATTATGATAGAGGTATATGATGGCCATTCCCATGCTCACTTTTGTCTCATAAGTTGTTACAGCAATTCCTGGGTTGATACCATATGTTACACAGATTTGGTGCCAAATTTAACCATTTTTTACAACTTGTGAAGTGATAAAAATGATCAAAACCCCCTCCACAATAACACATTAAGACACCAATACCTTGAGGAAAACCATAGAAAAAGCCATGCTGTGATTTGGCATCAAAAACTTTTGACATTTGGAGATTTCAGCAAGAATTGCATTTTTCGGCGATTGGACTGCGATCATTTCTGTTCTGGAAACTGCTCAGAAACCCCCTTATTGTCAAGCCATCCATCCTCTTAATGCCCTAGGTCTCTAGTTTGTGGCTGTAAAGTTTCATGAGTCTGTGATTGTCCTAGAGGTCACCACAGGTCATCTTATACAGTGAAGTCAAATTTCCAAAAATGGTCTCACCACAATGAAATGTACTATGGGGACTAACATCTTCACACATGAATACAAGAGCACAAGGCTTATTGGATCCACAAAAGTCTCAATTTTACAGTAATACCCAATTTATGCAATTCCAAGACTGTTTAGGGACCCCAGTAGGCAGAAATATTAAAATACACCATTTTAGAATAGGCGAAAATAGCACATTCATTCCAAAATATTGTTTTGCCCAAAACTGAATGTGATTATCATAAAGTGGGCATGTCTGTAAAGGGGAGACTTGTGGGTATCCATGGAACCCATTTTCATTCACATATCTTGAGGTCAGAGGTCAAGGGACCCCTGTGAACATGGCCATGCCAGTTTTTCCTAGCCAAAATTTGGCCTAACTTTGGAGCATTATTTAGCCGACAAGCTAACATGACATGGTTGGTACCAATGGATTCCTTTGGGTTTCTAGTTTCATCTGGTGCCAGTAAGACCAGTCTAGCTCTAAAACCTAGAACTTGATACAGCTTCTGAAAGACACAAAAGTCGGTCGGGATCGCGGGTCTCTTTTGTTTGTTTTTTACCACGATATGAAGTGGCAAACTAATAAACAAGGACAGAAATTATGTACAAAACATTTCTTCAATGCAATTCAATTACTTTAACTGCAAGTTTCAACCTGCAACCTGATTCACTATTTCTCAAAACAAAGCCATACATACAGTGAAAAATATTTAAATGCTCTCAATTAAATCAATATAGATTTTAAACATAAAAACTTTAACTTCAAATCATATGACCATTGATTCATCTAATATATATAGATGCCTGTTATTATATTTAATTTAACACAATATACAGTATATTGTATGTATGTATGTATTGTACTGTATGTATATTTGCACTAAACTGACCACATTAAAGAACATGTTTTAAATTTAGTGAAATTTAGTTAGTGGTTATCCTGAGTTGATTGACTTCCTGAATGAACAGTGACAATACAGAGACAGAAGCAGACAGGAGGGTCTTCAGAAAAATGAGATAATGCATATAATTATTTTTTTGTATTACAGAATAGTCTGCCATGATATATCTACATATATCTACACTAACCAGACCAGTTTCCACTGACCTTGGTGGTGATGGTGAGCTGGGTTATGATGACTGCCACAGGGTTGGAGTACTTGGACAGCTTCCTGGTGCTGGACAGCTCGACCACCTCCTCGTAGGTGTCAGTGGGGTAGGGCAGAAGGGGTTTGGGGTCTCCCAGGCACTGAATCAGGGGTTCGATCTGATAGAAGTCAGCCTCCTTCCTGAGCAGCTCAGCCTCCTTGAAGTCGCATGGCAGTGTCAGCTCTGACGTCCGCAGGAAGTTGAGGATGTAGCTGAAACAGCAGAAACAGAGACAGGATCAGTCCAGACTGCTAAGCTGATGATTCCGTAAGAGAGCTGCTGTACAACTCCAGAGTGAGAAATGTTTGTTTCAGTGTTTCTCATTTGAGTTTCATCTTTATTCTCAGAATTGTATTTGGATTCACCAAGGCTTGTGTTGGTCTACATTTTTTAAAATATCAACAGAAAAGAACAAAACTATATAAATATATATATACATATAAACTGGGAAAAAAAAGTTCGGAAACTTGTGTTTGGTCGATTATTTCTCTGTTGTTACAATGCTAATTGGCATTGTATTTTACATCGTTGGTAAGCCTGTTTATTTACCTTCACAATGATGTCCAACTTGTAAGGATCATGCATTTGTGGGATGAGCGGCACAGCTGATTATGTGGGTAGCGCCCAAGAAAAATTTGCCAAAATGCTCTGCCAATGATAAACAGTGTATTATCATAAGGCTACCAGGAAGCCTGCAATGACTGCCCTTCACCGTCATGCCCGTTTGCGCTGGTGTCGACAACACAGACAATGGAACCTGAACATGTGGGGGAATGTTATGTTCAGTGATGAGTCCAGGTTCTGTCTGCCAAAGTCGGATGGCAGGGTCAAAGTATGGAGACGACGTGGAGAACGCTATGCTGATTGTTGCACCGAACAGCTTTTGGTGGGGGCAGTGTCATGGTGTGGGGCGGCATCTCCCTCACTGGCAAAACAAGGCTTGTCATCACTGAAGGCCATCTCAATGCAGTGAGATATCAGGATGAGATTCTGCAGCCAGTGGCGATCCCATATCTCCACAATCTGGGACCTAACTTCATCCTCCAAGATGACAACGCTCGCCCCCACAGAGCCAGGGTTATCACAGACTACCTCCACAATGTGGGAGTAGAGAGAATGGAACGGCCTGCCAAGAGTCCAGACCTCAACCCAATTCAACACTTGTGGGATCAGCTTGGGCGTGCTGTACGTGTTAGAGTGACCAACACAACCATGCTGGCTGACCTGCAACGAATCCTGGTTGAGGAATGGAACGCCATCCCACAGCAACGTGTGACCAGGTT
>CAKALG010006551.1:0-13534 GCA_916700815.1 Helicolenus hilgendorfi
ACAAATATTGTCCAGAAACCCTCACAGGTACTGCATTTAGCATAAAAATATGCTCAAATCATAACATGGCAAACTCAAGCCCAACAGGCAACAACAGCTGTCAGTGTGTCAGTGTGCTGACTTGACTATGACTTGCTCCAAACTGAATGTGATTATCATAAAGCGGGCATGTCTATAAAGGGGAGACTCGTGGGTACCCATAGAACCCATTTTTATTCACATATCTGGAGGTCAGAGGTCAAGGGACCCCTTTGAAGATGGCCATTCCCATTTTTCCTCGCCAAAATTTAGCATAAGTTTGGAGCGTTATTTAGCCTCTTCCACTCTTGCTGAACCAAGTACAACCTAAAAATCGCAAGTTGTATTAATGCTTTCAAGAAATTAGAGGCATTTAAACAAATTTGTGTTACGTTATTATCGCATTGACTTTGACAGCCCTTATATAAACATTTATTAAATGTCTATATACTACGTTTATCTGCTAAAAAAAAGAGTGGATTAAATTAAAATGTTTATGTATTTTATGGATCTTTTACATTTTCAAATATATTCACTGATTTAAACTTTTCTGGATATTGTGTGAGAAAGGGTGTGTGTGTGTGTGTGTGTGTGTGTGTGTGTGTGTATGTGTGAGGGCGGGGGTGAGAGAGAGATATGTCTGGTGGAAATGTGTTTAAGGAAGAACATCTTTCATTCAATTTGAAGAGTGTTTACAGGTCCTGTGATAGCTGAAGTGTATCCAAGCTGTGACAAATAGCATTATCACAACAATGACATGTACGTGTACAGAGTTACATTGCAGCATGCTATTATCTTTGTGAGCCTGCAAACACGTTCAGCTACGCTCTTAAAGGGGAACACCACCTAAATTAAGAATTCCAATATGTTATTTCCATGGCCTGGTAAAGTTCAAACAATATGTGTGAATATGAGCTGCTCTCTCTCAAAGCCAGAAACCAGAGAAGTAAGTCTCAAACTTGTAATGTCATAGGGTATAAAGTGTGGAGCTGCTCCATAGACAATGAATGGGAGACTGATTTTGTGGACCCACAGAATGTTTCTTTTATTTTTTATACCCAAACAGGGCTTGACATTAAGTTTTTTCAGCCAAGTAGATGAGATGTTTTACTTCCCCGATAGCCAAACTTACTTCTCCGAAATGTAAAATGTAGGCCTATTAAAAAATAAATAAAATCAACAGGTATTTAAGCAATTATAGTAATATATTAACGTACAAAACATACAATTAATATGCTCTCCTTAAAGCCACCAGATCCCATTGACAGAAACAGTCATTTTAGCTTGCTGATCATTGTAAAACACACTTACAAAACAAAATAAAACTCGTCAAAACTGTTATGTAACTGTCTTATATTGCTGTGAAAACTGCTCCTTCAAACAACTGATTTTATCAAAGTTTCTCTCAAAAAACTAAATTTTACAAGATAACATTTGAACACATCATGATAGTGTTAAAATGTACCTATACATTTTACTATATTTTACTGAGGTATTCTGGGCACTCTCAACGAAACATGTCGCGTCTTTTGCATGCTCAAATCCATTGTTGTCAGTGTAGACGCACGGCAGGCGAAGCGGTCTTGGTTGCTTAGTAACGGCAGGCGCAACAGTAGTGTAACCTCCGAAGCACCTTGGATAAAAGGATGAAAGCAGCACAGCTGGCATTTTCCACGCATTTTCAGATGTGGCATGTGAACGGCCCCTTAGACCATAACAATTACACGTATGAATTTCGAAAATGGGTGTATATGAGCTATAGTTACCCTTTAAATCAAAATCTAGACCTCAACTTTAAAGATACATTGCAATGAAAATATTCCCTGTTGATGCAACACCTCCAACTGCAAACACTGTCAATTGTTTGCAGATACTCTTTGTATCATGAATTTTGAAGCCATGGAAGTTTTACATTTGTAAAGGCATAGAAAAGCTTTATTCTTAGTACCAATGGGAACACAACGCAGAAGCAAACCTGGAAGCTAGAAAACTTGTCTTGCTTATGCTCTTGGTGAGCAGTTTTCCTCAAAGTGAATGGCCGCCATTTTGGATTTCTCATAATAAACTAATGGTCATAGTAGCCAGCAGTGTTATTATGGTTCGTTAGAGTTATCTTGGGTCAGAAATGTGTTTGTATCTGAATCTATTGTGGCCCTGTGACAAAAGAAGGATGCTGCTCTCAACAGGTTGTCATTACTGTAAAGTGATTGGTTCAATATGTGTGGTCATACAAGCATAAAGAGACAGGAGCCCCGCTCTCTTCTGACCCGCTGTCATTAGCTGTGCTGCTGAAGCTGTAATGAAATCTGTTGCTATGTTATTAGCACCACAGTTAATTCAGTGCTTCTTATTGAAAGCTACCAATCAGCAAACCACTGCAAGGCTTTTATTGTGAAGTAGCTTCAGTGAGTGTTGATTTAGTTGCCAAGGTTAGCAACCGCCTAAATAAATCCTTCATTTGCAGAAATTGGTGTATATGTAGATTTGGACGCTTTTGTTATATTGTAAGGGAGGGATGGCACAAAGGTGCAGCAACAAGATGAAAACATGCATGTGAAAGAAGATTTATTAAGCTTAAGTGCACCTCAAACCACATACAATGTCATTAAAGTAATGACACTGTGTAAATCAAGAGCAAATCCAATACAAATGTTTCTCCCTTTGTATGATATCCTTTGCAGAAGCTACAAAATCGGCAGTAGTAATAAGCCATTTGGTTAAATTAGCTTGGGAGGAGGTGACTCATTTGGTAACTGTGTTATTTTGGTCCAACAAAATTCATTGCCAAATGTAAAACAAAAAATAGCCTGGTGATATTTATTAAGGAGCCACACAATTATGGTGGAGGACAGGACTGACTGTACATGTGCAATACGTGGTCACAACTGTGTATCATGGAGGATACGGACAGCTCTGAGACAGCAATGTATGGCAATTATTATACTCAATGTTTCGTTTTCATGCTTGATGAATAGGCTATACGAAATGGATTAGGATCTAATCTACAAAAACAGTGTAGCGCCAATCAAAACTGACTCGCTGCCTACGGAGCCTCTCCTCCCACTTTGATGCATGTGAAGGTGGAGAAAACAGAAACTCTGTTCTGAACAAAAATGTGAAGCAAAGCCCTACCAAGAGCTACAATGAAAAGGCAGCCCTTGGCGTTGGCCAGCAAAACACGAGGTTATCTTTAACCTTATATCAAAGCTTTCTGTTGCTTTTTTGTTGCTGTTTTCATGTTGCACTGACATTCTGAAGAACAGTCAACACAGATCAAATAAACAATCATGACAATGAATGACAACTGCCAAACCAAACTGACTATGAAAACAGTACTTTGAACGCATATATTTGTCATTAATTAAAGCGGGGGGCAGGCAGAATATTTTTGGCATCATTTGGCAAAGATTCCATAATAACCTTTCAGAATATTGTAATTCAAGTGTTCTGAGAGAAAACTAGAGTTCTACACCTCCTCATGGTTCTGTTTTCAGGCTTTAAAAAATCAAACCTGTGACGGGAGACTTTAACCAATCACAGGTCATTTCAGAGACAGGGCGTTCCTATTGGCTGTTCATTCAACAGAGGCAGCTGTCAATCACTCGCGATCTCCAATCAAACAGTCAAACTAGGCAGCGCTGATCAAATATGAATCAATATTCTGTTACTGTAATGCCTATTTCTCACCTCAAATGTTTTCAGAAACATCTTGTAGTGTACTGTTTAGCTGTAAAATAAGAAAGTTTGTGACCCGGCAGCCAGGTTGAGATCAGTTGAGGAAAAACCAAGCACCGCCTACCAGCCGGAGCAAGCTTTGTCATTTTACAGCTAAACAGTACAGGCATTGACAGCTGCTCAGAGAGGCAAGGCTCCAGCTCGGCTCTGATTGGTTGTTTCCTTTGATTTTTATAAAAGATAGAGCCCTCTTTGCAATGTAATTTTCAAAATTGCTTCATTATAGTAAAAGAAATTGCAAGATTAATTTTACAATAACACAAAAGCCCTTTTGAAACACATTTTAACCTATAGACTGTATAAGGAAGCACTAATGATACAGTTGACGTGAACCCTCATGCCAGACTTATACTGATAATGCAGGGCTCTCTCACATAAACACTCCAACATCATGAACATGTGCCAACCGCTCACAGGCCTGTCTTTTCCTCTCCTCTACAAGCTTCTACTCCCAGGCATGGCGGGAAACACAAAGATAAAGACAAAGAACTCTAGTTTCACGGTGGTAAACTGGCGGAAAGGGAAGATAATCTTGCAGCAGTGTGTGTTCAAACAAAATAAAAATAATCTAAAATCTAAAAAAAAAAAAACGTTTTCGCTCTAATCCCCACCACCATGCTGAATGTGGAAATCCTGATTTGGGTGTGCTATGAATATTCCACCTGCACTGTTCAGTTTTGAGGACTGCATCACCATCTGTGAGAGACACTTGGCAAACAAATATCTTCAAAACAGATGCCCCTACCAGTCGCTATAATATCATATTGAGGAAAACATTGTTAAGTCACAGTTGGGTAGCCACAACAGAACATAATTATGTTACTAAATATGAATTAAGTCACAAGGTATAAATACAATACTTAGTTACTGAAGGAATATTTTTAAATATTGTTGTGTTGTTATAAATGACATGAAAGAACATCTCTAAACCCTACCACATAGGGTTTTATTAGGATAGGCGCATTATACAGGACTTGAAATGATACATTAAAGGGACAGTGTGTAGGATTTGGTGGCACATAGTGGTGTGGTTGCAGATTGCAACCAACTGAGTACCCCTCCGGTCACCCCTCCCTTTCCAAGACTGCGGTAACGTGAGTCGCCGAGTGTAAAACTGTGGTAACGCCGTTCGCCTTGCTCAGAGGCCATCCATACCATAATAACACTACTTTAGCAGCAACAAAACTCAGACAGTGGCTGGTGGTACCACGGTTTCACATGCATGTCTGAGAACTACGGTGGCCTTCAGGTAACGTAAAAATGCAAATGGCTCTTTGTAGAGCCAGTGTTTGGTTTGTCCAATCTGGGCTACTGTAGAAACATGGCGGACTCCGTGAAGAGGACCCGCTCCCTATGTAGATATGAAGGGCTCATTCTAAACAAAAACACAACAATTCTCAGTTTCAGGTGATTATACACTAATGAAAACATAGTTATGAATATTGTATTCCATTTCTGCAAATAGATCCCCCTAATTGTTACAGTACACACTGTTCCATTAAATACAGACCTCAAATAAAGCTGTTAAAGAGCTTCATGATATCAGTCGCTGATATAGTTTGTTCAGGGACAACACAAGCAGCTCATTATTTTTGATTAGCCCCACTTTTTCAGTCTTGTGAGAGCCGCCATGAAACTAGAGGCCAGAGAGACTATGTGTTGACATCAGAAGTTCACTGATTGCTGTTCCCGTAGATGAAAAAAGCTTGCCGTGGAAGCCGATATATGTCAGCGAAGACATGAGAAGCTGATGCTGATGCAGGGTGTTGACGTGTGAGGGAGAAGACAGGGTCACACCGCTACACAGATGCAGGCAGATAAAGAGAAAGAGTGAGAACCGCACCAGAACCTCAGGGGAGCTGAGAACACACAGGCTTGAATATCAAGTTACAGACAGAGGCCCTCAGAGCTTTGACAGAGATGATAGAGGCAGCCCCGCATTGGCTGCAGCACACAGCAGCCATCCAATGAAACCTCAGGCATGCATCAAAAGACCTCAGCTCCATTACCCTTCCTTTGACAGTAATCTTTAAGGCTGTTATTCATCACTCTCTGCACATTTTGCCAGGATAACCAAAATTATCCATGATAATGATATACAGTATTTTTACTGTCTTCGTTTTAGCTATATAACAGCCGCTGGCCCAAAGACTGTATATGAGAAGTGGACGTAATCACCTTGACGTCACCCATTGGTTTCTAGACTGCTATTTTGAAGCCTCGAGTTCCACATTTTGGCCATCGCCATCCTGTTTTTTGGCTGTCGCCTTCTGTTTTGGGTTTTTTTGCAACCGGCAGTGACATGAGAGGGTGGATCCAAGTACAACCAAACGCTGAATAAGACATTTTTAGGCAACCAAAATGTTACAATTAACTTTCATGAACTGAAAGTTGTAAGACGAACACACGGACAACTCCCAGACTGGACAAAACCGAGGTAACGATCTGTCAATCACAAGGTAGCCGTGCCCTAAAGCATACCCTGCTTTATGGTCTATTTGACTCTAAATGGGACCATAATTTACTAAATGAACATCATGCTGTATCGAAGAAGACTTGAAACTAGCGATTGTGACCATAAACTCATGTTTACAATGTTTACTGAGGTAATAAACCAAGTGAGAGGTAGGCTCATTTTCTCGTTGACTTCAATACAAACGGACTACTTGCAACCAGAGGAGTCGCCCCCTGCTGGCCATTAGAAAGAATGCAAGTTTAAGGCACTTCCGCGTTGGCTTCACTTTTAAGACCCGGAGGCTGACAACTGAGCCAGCCTCAATGTAAAATAACTCTTACTGTTGGATTGCTTACAGCTAAACGAAGGTGATAACAGCCAAGGGGCTCTAAGACAACTTATTGTCTGCCTTCAACTCGTCTGAAGGTCTCACTTTGCAAATCATCCTGGGAATAAAGACTGCTCTTTGGTAATCTGACTTTCTGTGCACCCTTTTGGAAAGCATCAGCTTTATAAAGCTCTCATGGCATTTTTAAAATGACGTGATCTATTCATTGACATGCCAAATATGCAGTGATAAAACTTATCTTTTCTGTTCTATTTAGATTTTGAGGAGGCTCTGAGACTAATAGATATCATGAACGAAGGATACACAAACTGATTGCGATCAAAAGTATTGTGGTCGTTGTAAAGTATTGCCTTTAGGTGTGCCCAAATGTTTTCCCTGAAAGACACAAAAAGTAAACTTGAATGGGATGTGGATCAACAGTAAACTTATTGGCTCTGACTGACTCTCCCTTGTGTCTTATTTCCACATAGTAGCCCAAATTTAATGGTTCATTTCTTTCATTTTTGTTGGGTAAAATCAAAGGTTATCGCACGCAAACAAAAACAGAATGGGAAAGCCACAAACTCAGAACTCAGATACATTTATTTCAACTAATAACAATCACTGTTTGGCAAACTGCTTCCCTCAGGATAAAATACTTTGGCCCACAAACCATACTTTGAGCAAAGCTTTTTTTTAACTGACTCCCAAGCTAATTCACAGCAATGAGCTTATGAAGTTGTTACAGTCAACATGTTTGCAAATGACTTACACATCCAGCTGAAATGGAGCTAAATCGAAGTCTAACAATCTTTGTCCCTTTTAACTATGGTTTAGTCTTCCACCTCTTGAGAAAAACATTGTGTGTTGAGAACACCCTTTGGTTTCATATATGGTTTGGTCAGTCCAGCGAACAAAATCAAGGAGTGCAGTTGCCTGAAAGTTGTGTACAGCTGCAGACTGTGGTGTTGATTCTCAGTGGGATCGTCAAAATTAGTAGCATTTTCATATAACTAGGAGTCTTTTAATTTAGTTATTTGATGGCTAGATTTTGGTGATGTTCATTATCTTCACAATAAAAGTTTTAAAATGGAATAAAACTGTTTAGCAGCAACTAGTATTTTTGAGCAATGTAATATAATTATTGTATTTGACTGCACAGTGTCTTGTTTTGAAAGTAACATTATCAACAATAGATTTCAAAGATAGATCTTCAGTTGAAGAAATAAACAACAGTGTCATGGCGCATGACCAAAAAACAAAATGAGTAATAACATCCCCTCATGTTTCTGAAGATGATTTACCCAATTAATTGTGGAGTCCTGCATTTGGAGTAGTTACTTTCAAGCAACCCAAAGTGTTTAAAGTCACTTCACATCTCCTCTGAGACTGTTGCTCATTAAAATAACAGCTCCAAACTCAAACAGCCTGTTTATCAGCGACCACGATGGATGGCAGTATGGACAAATCGAGATGTAATTATAGCGTTGGGTTGCAAGAGACTTTTCATCACCACGGAAAGAGCTCCTCGCAAATTATTCAAGGAGGAGAGGTGGAAAGAGAGAGAGAGAGAGAGAGAGAGAGAGAGAGAGAGAGAAAGAGCGAGAGAGAGGTTTCACTTGCTGTTGCCACGAAAACAAGCTCCGAGTTTTTCAGCATCAAAAAGTCTGAAGAGTGGGAGCCATTTGTAAACAGGATCCCCAGAGAGGGTCATATTTGGAAAGAGAGAGACTCGCAGGACAAAGTGATAAGCATGTAACTATCAGATAAGCTCCTTGCATTACCACACTGGAGACTAATCACACATCAAACATCTTCATGATGAATCAGACTTTAGTTCAATTATCAAGAGGGTTGAAAATTAGAAGAGTTTTATTATCCTGATTCAAAATGAGGCAAAGGTGGCAACCACTGCTTACTCTGCCTATAGGAATCACCAGCCAGGCAGCGGAGGCAGAAGTACTCATATCTAACCATTGAATGAGGATATGGGTAAATGTTAAAAAGCCAAAGAATACGAGAGCATGGCTAGAGGTGTCACAAGTTGATCTGCTTTACAAGAAAAACGGTTTAGTAATTATTACCTTGACCAGTAGTGTTCATCATTTTGAATCCTGTCTTCTCTATGCAGGCAATACAAAGTTGAGTAATAGGAAACCAGCTCTTTTTTACACTTAATGTATCCTCATTTCAAATGGGCTTTTCTCAAGTATTAAAAAGTAGGATACAGTAGAAACAGGGTCTGACACATTTTCTAAGATCTCCATATTTAGGCTGCAGCTATTCTCTAAAGGGAAGGGAGATGGAAGGCGAGGGGGAACATGGTAAGAAACCGACGACAACTCGGGAGCAAGTTGAGTGTGAGTGTTTGTTCATGCCTGTGTATGTTGTATAGGCATGTTGTGTGAATTTGCCTTTGTGTTAGCACGCGTGTTAGATTTGGGGAGAGAACGAGAGCTAATGAAGTTCCAAAGCGATGGATACAAATAGAAAGGCAGGGTGGAGCAGTGGGGATAGGGGGGGGGATTAAGAGAGAGTCTTTGCATCCCTGAGGATTACAGAAGATACAGGCCTGAATATTAACTCACCGAGAACCTATAGAGCTTTAATTATTGATCACCGATGAGCATTCACTGCCAAAGCCAACATGTGCTTCATGAACAATCAGTTGAAAGGATATCATAAAGTGAGGGAATGGAAGTGTAAAATTCCTTTAAATTCAAAGAGCAAAACCATTCCTGAAACGTTTCATACGTCACCACGTCTCCGTTGAGAGACTCCGAACACTGAAAATCTTAAAGCAAAACCCCATATAATCTACAGCAAAAAGGGAAGCTGTGAGAGAGAGGCTGGCATGTAGTACAGTACCACTCAGTATCATGCTCAGGTCCGTGCTCCTCAGGGACGGAGCTTGCCGCTACAGTAAAGCAGAGGATGAACTGATGAAGTGGTTGGATTGCAAAGTACTACTATTTCTGGAGTAAAAGCCAAGGAGTTTCTGTTGTTGAGACATCGATGAATGCTTCCATCTCTCAGCTCGTCCTCTCATTAGCCTATACTGGTTCTGTCACACTGCATCTTGGTGGACGATTACTAACGCGTAATTTCGTTTGTCTAATTGGAAGCTAATTCTCACACGCTGCAGACGGAGGCCGAAAGGCATTGCAGCGGCCCCAAAGTAACTCGATGGCAACCTCTCCGTTTTACTCCGTGCTCAAGTTCAACTTAGCTCCAGTGACTTCATTTCACACTTCATCTCCCTTCCAGTCACGTACACTCGCGCACGTAAACACACGAGTACATACACATCAAACAGATGCACATGCTCAACACGCACACACACATCGACGTGGACTCAAGCGCACAGACAAGTCCAGTTGCAATTTAAGACATTTCCAGAGAATGTTTCAATCACGAACAATCAACCTGCACAGATTAGGCTGCCACGCATGGCGGAGTAAAGCTTGATGCGTGCATTATTACATTAAACAGCTGTGAGCGTATTTGCTGATATTTTCCTCTTAGACAAGGATTGTTTTTGCATTTTTTTTTTCCAATTGAAATGAAATACTAACAGTGGGACAAGTGATATTTCATCTGCTTCAGTTCGTGGGGTAGAAATACATGACACGGTGTCAAACTTTGATTAATTTGGCGTAGCGCTCTGTTTAAAATGAGAGAAATCTACAAACTGGGAAACTCATAATGCTCTGTAGTCCCATCCCATCTGTTAGAGAGCTCAGAGTAGCAGGCACTTGGACTCTCTGTCTCTCTGTCCTCATGATGCTGAGTGGCCTCACAACACAGTGCTCATGTTCAGCCTGACCTCAGCCTGGCCAAATCACACTAGATGGCACTTTACAGCGTGGAGCCACTCAGAACCCTGACGGGCCAGCACATAATAAACACCAGGTGGGAGTAGAGGAATTTAGTGTGGTTGTAAGCAGGAAACACAGTTGTAATATGTGATAATTCCTCCACATTGTCATGCCTGTTAGTTACCATTCCACAGTCATTGCCTCATATATGTGATACTACTGTATATGTGAGACTCAGATACTCATCAGTGACTCAGTGAAACTAAACAGCAAATAACTGTAACGAGATGACTCGGTGTGGAGTGATTAAATATGTAGTTACATTTTATCACTGAGAAAAAAAAGAATAAAAAGTTGGTGAATAATTATTTGCCACAGAAGCACTGGGCGATGGATAAACATCATCAAGAGATAGTTACACCATGTACCTTCTTTTAAAACCACAAATTGCTGTTTTTACATTACTGTTTTGAACTTTGGGCAGAGCCAGGCTAGCTGTTTCCCCCTACTTTCAGTCTTAATGCTAAGCTAAGCTAATCGCCTCCTGGTTCCAGATCCATACTCAAGTCACAGGTATGAGAGAGGTTTTGATCATCTTGTCACACCAAGTCCATATTTTTTGTCCAAAATTGCCACATGTTTAAAAATAAATACGACCTCACGTTGTGTCAATCACGTTTACACACCGATTTCAAATCCTTCGTCCGTCATTAAAGCTTTCGGAACATGTTAAATTTTCAGTTTTTTTGCATCAGTCAAAAGCCAGTAGAGTGCCGTTTGACCACTCAGAGACACCGTCCGTGCAAACGCCATCATCAAAAATGGCATCTGGTAAACTGATTCATGTCTCCTGGCACAAAGCACTTGACGATAAAGAAATAAAAGAATACAGAGATGTGGAATTTAAAGTTAGATTGCAGCAGGTGATTGTAGATCAACTTGGAATCGGAGATGGTCGCAAAACAAAGGATGGAGGAAAGATTAGACGGTAAAGATTGTGCTCTAGGCAGCTAAACGATAGCTTGTTGCGAATGTCATTCCTTTACTAGCCCCAATTTGGATTAGCGCTGTCCATTGCACCCGTAATTCATTCAGTTTTATTGTCTACTGCGAATTTTTTCAACAAATAGAATAATATTGGACTACAGTGTGCAAGGTTTCTGTGCGTGAAGTTTTTTATCAGATGATGGATTGAAAAAACGCATACGAAAAATACGATTTTGTGTGTAGAGAACTTAAGTCTCAGGCAAAAAAAATAAAATAAAATAAGCATACAGCCAAAAAAAGAGGAAATAAGAGGCTGAAAACTGTATGTTAAGGAATGATTTCAACTTTAACTGTATGTTCCAAATGTTCTAACGTCAATGAAGCTCTTAGAGGCGCTGACTGATCAGCCAGGTGAAATCATTATGCATTGTAGGTACAGAGTTTAGTACAAAGGCTCACACTGTTGGCCTCTGAGTCTGTTTGTGGTTTAAGGGGTGGTGGGGTGAGCTTTGGAGGGAGTCATATGGTGCCCGTGGTGTGTGTCCTTCAGGCAGTTTGTGTGGGTGTGTGTATATGTGTGTGTGACACCATCTGTGGCCTGGTCACCGGCCCAGAGTTTTTCTGCCAATGGCTCCCTTAGAGGAAGATTGTTAGGGGGCATGTTGAGACTCACTGTTGATCCCCAGCTCAACACACACAAGCAGGCACATTTTAATTTTGCATGTTAAGTGCAGCATTTATGTTCACGTTATTAGCATGCATGCTTTTGAAATCAATACGCGCAATGAGAGTCTGCGAATCGCTTCCGTGACACAAACTTTCGAGGGCGTAGCTGTTTAAGAAAGCTTGAATTTATGTCTCATTGTTCTATTTTCCTTTTACCTTACCCTTCCTTCCCCTCTTCTCCACGCTCTCTGGTATATGCCACAAAATCCAATAGCAAAACGATAGTGCAAGAGTTTCACCCAACTGTTCAAAGAGAGGAATATGAGCTTTTAAAAGGGCTCAGTCCCTTCAATCCCATTCAAGCGATACAGTTTTTCTGACAGCTTTGAGGCTGAAGAAGTGTTTTGTTGAAGAATAGGCCCCAAAATCACTCTAATACTGTGTCGGCTCATAAATAGCAATGAGCTATAAACTTATGTTTTTACTGTAGAGGGGAGAACATTTACAGTATTTCATTATGGATGTTATGGAGAGCACAGATATCTTAGTGTTATGATGTGGCTGAGGTTTTGCTTCTGAAAATAAGAGAAGTCCCTGCCTTGTTTTGAGTTTGCTACAGTATGGTAATGGCCATCTGTTGGTAGTGCAGCAGTGCAGTAAACTACCTCTGATAGTCCGACAAGATGAGACACACACACACACACACACACACACACACACACACACAAACACAAACACAATCTACAAGGATGACCTCTCTCTAGCCGCAGCAATACATGTGTGTGTTTGTGTCTATAATGCTCTGGGGTGAGTCAGACAGGGGACAGAGGAGGATTGAGCTTCACCACGAGGATGAGGAGGCTTGTAAATTCACATAGTTGACGCCGTAAAATGTTTAGAGGACACAAACATCCTGTATGTCTGGCCTGCACAGGACACCCTGTCTCTTTGAAATTATGATCATATGAAGCCATAAAGCAAAGAATCTCTGTCTGTCTGTGGGTATGTCCTTCACATATCTAGAGAACCATTCATCCGATCTATTTCACACTTATGTGTATGCTGGGGGCCCAGGAACATGTCGAAGTTGGTGCAATTTGGACATGCGACACGTTCACGCTTGAATAACCAAGCCGACAGCGCTCTGTGCAGCAGCTGGATGTACTAACGTTACAACCAAACTGTTCTTCACCTCCATGGAGTCAACCACCGATGAGCGGTTCTCAACAACGCTGCAAGCAGCACTTCGAGGCCAAGCAATCTGCCCGTTGCCAACGGGCAGTGCACTAGTTTTAACAATTTGCGACAACAAGTATATTTTGAAGGAAATGTAACGCCGCCCAGATTATATTTGTAGCCACACTCTCTGGATGGCAATATCAGTCGGTCAGTCGGTCGATCGGTTGATCCACCACTTTGGTCCAGGCTGAAATGTCTCAACCACGCTAGACTTTATTTTGACGGCCAGAATTCCGGCCAGATAGAACAACTACTGGACATATGCTTTAAATAGCCAATATAATAGCC
>CAKALG010006558.1:6716-16864 GCA_916700815.1 Helicolenus hilgendorfi
CATCACATATATTATATATTATATATATATTTTTGCTTCTTCATGAGTTTAGACCCAATTGATCATCTATGATTCCATGCCGTTTCTTTCTTAGTATTTACTCAGAGGACAAAAGTGACAAACATCCATGCTTTTTTTGACAATTGAATTCAAAATTGTGAATAGCTGTAGATTTATTATTATTATTATTTTTATATGCATCCAAACTTTTTCTACAATATTAGTTTTACTCCATGACCTTTTACATAGGCTAGAATTGTACACATTTATTTATGGAATATTTTATCCTGTTTTTTTTGCTGTTTACCAACTTGATGCTAACGTGTTGGGTTTGGAGATATTTATATTCTTTTGTAGTTTTTCTACAGTAGATTATTTTTTTTGTTTTACTATTTTTACTTTTATTTTGCGTTTGGACATTAAATTGAAGGTTTTTGACTATGAATGGCCACTCTATGGACTCTTAATGCTAATGTTGATCTGTATAATTTAAAATGCAAAGATTGTATTCGATTTATGTGTGTGTTTTCCTCTCCTTCCTTTGCTGCCCTTTTTTTTTAATTTTTTTTTTACTGTTTTTCAACTTGATGCTAAAGGAAATGGCTTGGAGATATATTTATATTCTTTTCTACAGTATATTATTTCTCCTGTGTGATTTTTTACTATTTTTACTTTTGCTTTGGACATTAGGTTGAAGGTTTTTGGCTATGAATGGCCACTGTATGGACTCTTAATGTTGATGTTGATCTGTATAATTTAAAATACGAAGATTGTATTAGATTTATGTGGATTTATGTGTGTATTTTTCCTCTCCTTCCTTTGCTGCCCTCTCCACACCACCCCAATCTTGGATTAACAATCAGATTATAATCTCAACTCTGTCTCTCATGTGTCTGGTCATGGTCTGACGCTGTGACGTCAGCGCGTACAGAGAGTGTAGCATCGAGGTCGTGCGTGCCCTTCACATCCGTCCACATCCTCCGAGGCTCTGCTCCCAAGCACAGCTCAACGATGGCTCTGCTCAAGTCCAACAAGGTGATCTACTGCCTGGGGAACATCTCCCCGTCCCTGGGAGTCCTGTCCACCCGCAACAGGTAAACTACAACAACACAAGGGACACAACGTAGAGACATTAACGTTAGATACAGTTGTCTTGGTGACATACGGGCGTGCTAATTTGACGTGCTAAATAACCGTTATTTTAAATTTAACGTCAACGGCTCTGTCAACCGTTAGTATACACTAAAGCTTCACTGCTGTGTGGTTGCTGTAGCAACACTAGCTATCTATCTTCAGGGGTCAAATGACTTATACAGGCCCAATGCTGTCTGAGGTTAGCTCACATGTAGCTAGGTAACACTTACAGAGGTTTTATGACTCCACAGCACCCGTTGTGCTAGACATCCTCTCCGATCAGCACTCATTTGACCTCAGAGGGTAAACTGGTGCTTTGTTCTGTTTTTTAAAAGCAACTTTATTGATGATTTACACGATCGCAATTTCTTCAGCTGTCAAACCCCTCGCACAGTTTGAGCCAAGCGACTTGTCGTAGTTGGAGAAGTCGTAATCGCTGATTGGCTGTTCTGTTCCGCCTCTGGTCGCTGATTGGCTGTTCTGTCCCGCCTGTGATCGCTGATTGGCTAATGTCCTGCGTTGAACTCGAGATAGCCACGGATGTCCTTTCAGACTCTTCTTGGAGGGCAAACTCGTGTAGATGTGATGCTGCACCTTTATATGCAAGGCAAGGCAGCTTTATTTGTATAGCACATTTCAGCAAGAGAGCACTTCAAAGTGCTTCACATAAACATTCAAGAACATTGCGACAAAGTGCAAAAGAACATTAAGACATAATTTAAACAGTTATAAAAACATTAAAGATTAGAAAATAAAAACAAGCTAAAAGTAAAAGCTAGGATAGAAGCTAACATAGAATATAACATACGAGTAAAAGCTCTAGTGCAGTATAAGATCATTATCTGGTTCAATAAAAGGCAGCAGCAAACAGGAACGTTTTAAGCTTTGATTTAAAAGAACTCAGAGTTGGAGTTGGTCCTGCAGTTTTCTGGGAGCTTGTTCCAGATATTTGGTGCATAAAAACTGAACACTGCTTCTGCATGTTTAGTTCTGACTCTGGGGACACAAAGCAGTCCTGATGCATCCAATATTTCACGTGTAGCTTTTGTAAATGTGGACAGTTTCATCGGGCGTTTTGTGCTTGTCTTTGTTCAGCCTCTGCTTCTGTCTCTGTAGGAGGTGTATAACTGGGTTTCGTTTTGCTAGCTGGTGCTATCATATTTCTGTCTGTGTGGGTGTGTTTCAGGGTTTCTGGTCTCATCCTGTCGTGACACGATCAAGCATATTGGTCTGGTTTCAAAGAATAAATAATTGACAATAGTGTTTTTCCCACACCACCACCACCACCTGTAACTAGACATTTTTATTAGGGTTGTCAATCGATTAAAATATTTAATCGCAGTTAATCGCATGATTGTCCATAGTTCATTGCGATTAATCACAAATTAATCACACATTTTTAATTTGTTCAGAATGTACCTTAAAGGAAGATTCGTCAAGAGTTTAATACTCTTCTCAACATGGGAGTCGGCAAGTATGCTTGCTTGCAAATGTATGTATATATTTATTATTGTAAATCAATTAACAACACAAAACAATGACAAATATTGTCCAGAAACCCTCACAGGTACTGCATTTAGCATAAAAATATTCTAAAATCATAACATGGCAAACTCAAGCCCAACAGGCAACAACAGCTGTCAGTGTGTCAGTGTGCTGACTTGACTATGACTTGCCCCAAACTGCATGTGATTATCATAAAATGGGCATGTCTGTAAAGGGGAGACTCGTGGGTACCCATAGAACCAATTTTCATTCACATATCTGGAGGTCAGAGTTCAAGGGACCCCTTTGAAAATGGCCATGCCAGTTTTTCCTCGCCAAAATTTAACATAGGTTTGGAGCGTTATTTAGCCTCCTTCGCAACAAGTTAGTATGACATGGATGATACCAATGGATTCCTTACGTTTTCTATGTTTCATATGATGCCGTATCTTCATCTCTAGCTCTAAAACTGAGCCCGCTACAACCTGAAATTGTAGGTTTCGTTAAAGAAGTTAGTGAAGTTAAAACTAATTTGTGTTAACGTGTTATTATCGCATTGACTTTGCCAGCCTTAGTTTTTATGTTATGTTAGACGTATCAAGAGCAGTTGGTGGGGAAGGAACACCCTTTTAAGCTCAGCAGTCCTGCCCTGTAGCTTGCCAAAAAGGCCTTTGGTCTATTGATCACTGATAACTTGTCAGTCACTGTGATGTTTATACAAATGCTGAAGTTCAGCTGTTCAAAGGGTCTGTGTGCATCTGCATACACTGGAAGCAGAATGACACTTAAACCCAAATGCCCTTTACAGTATGATTCTCAATTGTGCAATTTAGTTTGTGTAGAAAATAAACCACATAGTAAAATAGTTGCAACCTCTTCTGTTTGGACTTTGACATCATTTTGTTGCCTTATTTATGTTCTCACATATACCTTTATTTATGTATTTACTTACTTTACTTACTTACTTACTTACTGACTTACTGACTTACTGACTTACTGACTTACTGACTTACTGACTACTCTTCCTGAGGTCCATATAAGAGCACTACATCACAATGTAAAATCAAACATGTAATTAAAATCCAAAGCAGAAAAGGGAAAAAAACAAACGAGAAAACAAGCAAACTACAAGAAACATAAATCAACAACAATAACATACAGTCTTTGTTAAATCTACTCACAGTTTGCTGCTTACTATATTTCACTGTACTTGTGCAATGAAAATAATCTTACTAATCTTAAACTTCCAAAGTAAAAATCATAGTTCTGATAACAGCATTTACTATATAAGTTAAACTTAAAACTTAAACTTAAACAACAGCACCACAAACTACAAAATACAATAATGGTATTATACATTATTATACAAGTATTATAAGCTTCACCCAGGTGGTTTTCGTTCAGGGCATTATTGCATTACATTGTAAAGTGTTGCTTCGCTTGTGTTGTCTACTGCCTTTAGTATCAGAGCTTCAGGATCAAACAGCCCTTTTGTATTTAGGCCTAAGTTAACAGTTTCAAGGCTGGACTCAGCACATACCTTTTTGTTTCTCCAGCCAGTTCACTCTATTTGATTTTCATGCAATAAACTTATTTGTCAGTCAGCTGTAGTCACTGTTTAATAAACCAGTGTGATCTTTTTTTAGATGTATTGGTAAGGGTTTGGAGACTCTTGCCCTTTGCAAAGTGTTCAGTCCTAAATTTAGCTGCAAAGTTTAGAGGCTTTACAAAGTAGAGGAAACCTGAGACAATATGTGAGCAGCAGAGCAGTGAAGGTCACAACAACCCTCGTGTATCAAGCAAATGTGTGACAGAATGTATTTAATTAATTCATCTAAAGTACAGAACGTTAAAGTGATAAGATATCTATTCTATTAGTAGCAATCCTTTATGACATCGTAGCCAAATATCCAACAGCAAAGCAGTCAACAATACACCGATTTTGTAGGCCTTCAACGCACAAATGGAATTCTAGTAATAAACTAGGGCTGCAACTAATGATTATTGTCATTGTCGTTTAATCTGTTGATTATTTTCTCGATTCATTGATTAGTTGTTTGGTCTATAAAATGTCAGAAAATGGTGAAAAATGTCGATCAGTGTTTTCCAAAGCCCAAGATGACATCCTCGAATGTCTTGTTTTGTCCACAACTCAAAGATATTCAGTTTACTGTTTATAGAGGAGTAAAGAAACCAGAAAGTATTCACATTTAAGAAGCTGGAATCAGAGAATGTTGCCTTATTTTTCTTAAAAAATTACTCAAACCGATTTATCGATTATGAAAATAGTTGGCGATTAATTTAATAGTTGACAACTAATTGATTAATCGTTGCAGCTCTATAATCCACCAAAATTCAGTTAGATAGGTAGATTACTTTTTACTGCCATTTGCAGTTGAATTTAATACTGTGAACTAGCTTGTAATGTAGGCTTTGAGCTGTATTTACTAAACTTGTATGCATTTATTTTTTTTCAGTAGTTGCATTGCATGCTATAAAAAAGTAGAAATGTTTGCAGAGATAATCCCTGCATTCATCTTTGCTTTGTTGCCGTGTTAAAACCATTGACACATCTTCAGTAGATTTCACGTAATGCAATTTTATTTTTCAATACAGAACGCACATCATGCACAGATGACTCAGCTCGTGTTTTCCTACAGAGAGAGAGACACTTCCTGAACATCTGTGTTGATGTTCCTTATTCTAAGTTTTGGATGTTTTTGCCTGATCCATCTTCCTTTACACTTCACATCAAGTTTCATTTTCTCCTATAATTAGATATAATATTTTATGATAGAGAGAAAGAGAGAGTGATGAAGGGCGTGTGATCCTGTTCAGGTTTTTCAAGTTGGACCTCACACTTACACAGCAGTGTGTAGACATTCAGTGAGAAAGAAAAGCATTTTAAAACCATTCATCCCAATTTAGATTAGGGTGGTTACTTTCTAGCTTGATCTGTGTAAGCAAACTTTCATGCATTTTATTATAGTATGTTGTGCGTAACAAGCCTAAAGTGGATCTAATACATTTACACAGCTTGTGCCACTGTCATGTGCCTGATGAGCTGCAGACAGTCAGTCTGAGGTCAAGATGTCAGAGGTCGTGACCTTTTTACATTTGATGTGCAGCCTACATTTGCTGTCTTTAATGCTGGTTTACTTACTCCTCTGCCTTTACGCTCTTTTGTGTTTGTGCTCATTCCTCTTACAAGGGATATTTCTGTTTTCACAGATGGGTAATTTACAGAATTAAAGTCTGTGATTTGGTTTAGTCATGAGAATATTTTATCATTAACTTAATATTGAATCTGTATAGGATAATGAATGAATAATTTCTTCAGCTTTGAAGAATTTTTTTAGCAAAGAGAAGCAAATAAAACACAATAAATATTAAGCCTTCAAAGACAAAGTTGACATGATATTATATTGGGTCCTTAAATTAAAAAAGTATGTAAATTAATGATTAATCCAACAGGAGTATTTTGTTGCACTGATGAATAAAACTAATAGGTTGAAAATGCTAAGAAATGAACCAGGATTGCAAATATAGCCAAAAGCACACAGAAAGGTAACTTAAATTGTAAATAAAATTAGCATGCTTGTTCATAAAACCATTTTCTTGAATGATTATTGGGTGTTTATTATGGTGAACAAGGGAGTTTGTGTGTGTCTTTTAGACCCGTATTAGCGGTTTCTCTATTTTTTTGGACTCTGGACCTTCTGAATGGATTACAGTATGTTTGTTTTATGAAATCCCACTGAGCATGTGTTGTTCATTTGTTTCTACGTCAGTGTGGTATCCTCGGGTCACATGTGGAGTTAAGCTCGGGCATTAGGTCCACCGCGTGTTACAGGAGTGAGGCTAATACGGCCATTACAGTAGTGTGACTGACCGGTGTCACATAAGGCTGTGAAAACTTAAGATGCAGCTCATATCATGACCTTGTACGGGTGCATTAGTGTTTCTGCTTATGAGGGGAGTAGCTGTTTTTCAGTGCAGTGCGCAAATATCCACATCACACATCACTCCGCATCCATAATCACTATAAATCTGATTTGATGTGTCATTGCAGCTCATGGTGGGGTGGAGTGCAGATGGGTCCCCCCGATCCCATCCTGGGGGTGACCGAGGCCTTCAAGAGGGACACCAACCCCAAGAAGATGAACCTGGGAGTGGGAGCCTACAGGGATGACCAGGGCAAGCCCTTTGTGCTCAGCTGTGTCCGCAAGGTATAACTGTCACCAATCTGTCCGGTGAATCCATTAATGCTACGCATCACTTCTGAACATTGTAACTTTCAGTGTATCTTGGCATGTTAATAATTAGGAGAATTTTTGCCTTATCCCCATGAGAAAATGCGTATGCATTTGATTTGTGTCTTAACAAAATTGTAACTAAATCATAGATGTTTTCTGTACAAAGCAGAGAATACCAGTCAGTCAAGGAAATGACAGCAGTTATGTTTTATACCTTTTTGATTCCTAGGCAGAGGCTATTATTGCAGCCAAACAGATGGATAAGGAGTACCTTGCCATCGGTGGTTTGGGGGAGTTTTCCAAGGCCTGCGCCTCACTTGCTCTCGGTGCTGATAGTGAAGTCTTGAAGAGCGGCAGGGTAAGTTGGAGTGTTAAGTACTCCAAACTAAATAAAGTTCAAATTGGTTCCGGTAGTCCAAATCAGTGTAACAGGTCTCTTCTCCCAACAGAACATCACCGTCCAGACCATCTCAGGAACCGGATCTCTGCGCATCGGAGCCAACTTTTTGGTGAGGTCCTCTTGAATCGCTCACTTATCACACAAACAAACATTTATGTCAGGCTGGTTATCTCACCAGAACTTTCGTTTTGTCACAGTCTCGATTCCATGGAGGTCCACGTGACGTGTACCTGCCCAAACCCTCCTGGGGAAACCACACACCCATCTTCAGAGACGCTGGCATGCAGCTCAAAGCATACAAGTACTACGACCCGTCCACCTGCGGCTTTGACTTCAAAGGAGCTCTCGATGACATCTCTGTAAGACTTCAATGATGGACTAGCCAGGACGGGGTGATGGGATATGTGTGAAGAAACATTTTCAAACATTATTTTCCAATAATCAGCCTCAGTCTGACAGCATTAAGGGAAAACATTTTGATGAATAAGTCCAGTTTTGCATCTTTTCTTCCTCTGAAATCATAAAAAAACAAAATCACAGAGTATCTTTGTCATGTTTTCTGTAGAATTGTGGTTATTATTTAGTTAAGTTAGCACCACCAAGTCTGTATTTTCTCATTTGTGTATTTTTACTTCTGTATTTATGTAACAGCCACCAGAAAGAACTTATGTGATGTTTTTTTCCCCCATTTTGATGGCTAGGAATCTCTGAGTTAATCAGATTTGGGTTAGAGTCAGTAATGCAATAAGTTAAATGTCTGCCAGCCGGTGCTGCAACGAAAGCACTGTCAACTAAGAGTCTGTACTCTGCATATTGTAAATTGACTAACCAAAACCTCTTTTTATGTGACAGAAAATCCCAGAGCAGAGCGTGATCATGTTGCATGCTTGCGCCCACAACCCCACCGGAGTGGACCCCAAGCCTGAGCAGTGGAAGGAGATTTCTGACATTGTGAAGGTGAGTACGCATCATCTCAGTAAAACTCTGTGAAATGTTTGCAGTAACATTTTATGAATGTGCACATTTTCTTTTATATCTCCAAATCAGGAGGCCTTTGATAGTTCAAAAGCCACAATTGATAAGCACTGTACTTTGGTGAGCTGTTATCACTTGAATTATCATTAACTGGTGTCTCCGTGTCCTCCCCTTTTCTTCTTCACCTTATAGAAAAAGAACCTGCTCGTGTTCTTCGACATGGCCTATCAGGGCTTCGCCAGTGGAGACATTGATCGTGACGCCTGGGCTGTGCGCTACTTCATTGAGCAGGGCCACAACATCCTGCTGTCCCAGTCCTTTGCCAAGAACATGGGGCTCTATGGTCAGTCACAAACCAGTACAAGCTCTTAAATAAATATTAGTAAAGATGATTTGCAGGTAACGGTACAGAAATGAGATAAAACCGGCTCTTAGTGAAATGTATTTATGTAAAAAGTAGAAATGTCACTGGTAAGTTGAATTGAACAGGGTCTGCTCATATTCTGCTCAACTGCAGAATCTGTTGAAATTAGAATTGGTGTTAAAATGATTAGAAGTAATGTTATTGTGTCACTGTGTTACATGTCTGAATGTGACTGTCAGAGAATGAAAAATATACATAGTGACTGATAAGGAGAACTGTAGCTTGTGTTTTACCACCACCTAGTGGTTAAAAAGTAGTTAGTGAAACAGGATTTAAAGATTGGATTATTATTTCAGATATAAACAGGATAAAGGCACAAGAAAACACTGAATTCAGCCTAATAAGTATGAATGATTGTTAAAAAATAAATCAAAGTTCCTAAAAGTAACAGGAAAACACGAAATTCATCCAAACCGCTCGTTTTACACACACTTCCTGCAGTTATTGTGTTCACTATTTGAGTTAATTGTACTGTTTATCAGTTGTTCTGCACTGTTATTGTTATGCATTGAATATGATGCGAAATATCCATGAAATATGTCACTTAGTCAGGGGCCGTCTGTTTAATCAATGATAGAAAGGGGATCCCCAATAAGGGAAAACGTTTGGGAAACACTGATGTAGTGAACAGTCATTAAGGAGTAGGTGTTTGTGTCCAGAGAGCGGTTTGTTTCTTCATCAGAACACTTTCATAATGTGAACACAGTGATATCTAGTATTATTAAGACACAGAGAACTGAAATCTGAAGGAAATGATAAAAGTTGCATGTTTCATGTTTGAATATAGAGATGTAGTGAGTCCATCTTTGTATTGTTCGTTGATTTAAGTTTGGGTTTTAAGCCTATCATGACGGCTCCTCCTCATTCCTGAACTTGATTGAAGGGGTTAGATCATTAGTTTTAGCAGATTAACACAGTTTTCCTGTTTCACAGAGCTGACTTGGTCAGACTTTAACATTCAACGTGCATGTTGATATTCACAGGTGAGCGTGTGGGCGGCTTCACTGTGGTGTGTAACGACGCAGAGGAGGCAAAGAGGGTGGAGTCTCAACTTAAGATCCTCATCAGACCCATTTACTCCAACCCACCAATGAACGGCGCCAGAATTGCAGCAACTATTCTCAACACACCAGACCTGCGCTCAGTGTGGTACATGCTTATAGATGCTTAGTTTGATATTTGTGAAAACACTACAGGTTCAAGTCTCCATCTTTCATCAAAACTGTTCAAGATATATTCCAAAATGTGTTTCTTGATCTGTCTGACTTTGCTGTCGTTCATCCCAGGCTGGAGGAGGTCCATGGTATGGCTAACCGCATCATTAAGATGAGAGAAGAGCTGGCGAATGGTCTGAAAAAGGAGGGCTCCACCCACAACTGGCAACACGTCATCGACCAGATCGGGATGTTCTGCTTCACAGGCCTCAAACCCGATCAGGTACGCACGCACGCACGCACGCACCCACACACACACA
>CAKALG010006572.1:0-10026 GCA_916700815.1 Helicolenus hilgendorfi
CCCTCGCCCAGTCCCTGCAGAACAACTTTGCCCTGCTGTCCCTGTTCCAGGACCACATGAGCTTCTGCCAACACCATGACAACGAGGTGAGTAGAGCATAAAACTGCTGCACCTGAGGACTGAAGACACATTTCAGAAATGGGTGGGCGTGTCACACAGAAATACTTCTTATTTTTCTTATCATTTTGGGGGTGTAATAACATATTTATTGCACACATACATTCACACACACACACCCCTATAGTGTAATAGCGTTATGTGTGTAGTATAGAACCATACTGGGGGCCATATGGCCTTAGGTTCAAAGGGAGCTGAGTGGCTCTTCACCTAGTTCCCTGGAGACGAACAGGCACGTGTGCTGAGCTGGATTTACACACACACAGACCCTGCGTGCACACACACACTTATAAGCATAGACACATGCAGAGTCTGGTTAATCTGTACCACACCATCCATTCAGGGCAGAGAGAGGCCCCTGTAGTAACTGCACACATGTTTCTATGACTGTTAGAAGTCCTATCCATGGACATATTATGGAGATCGAGGTTTTCTCTGATAATGGGAAAGACAAGTTGGAACTTGGGGCCCAAAGGGCTTTTTTTTGACCATGTGATCGGGGCGAAGTAAACTACAAAGGCCTGTAAAACAGGAAACCAGCTTTTTCTTGGTTTAGTCATATGTTCAGGAAGAATAACAAATAGCATTGGTAGGGGGTCTTGGAATGTCATATTTGTACCACTTCTGGTTTCTGTTGAGGAGCTCAAGGAAGTTCCCCCCACACTTCTTGGCCGCAAGAACATGAATAAGAAACTGTTATGTTTTAGATTATCAAAAAGGTCTGTAAGTGTGGTCAGGTAAGTGCAAATTTTGAGTGCCGAGATCACACAGCTTATTTACGTGCACTCTAATAATTCACTTAAAGCTTCAGTAGGCGGAATGTTTTTGGCATCACTGGGCAAAAATTTCATAATAACCTTTCAGCATATTGTAATTCAATTGAGAAAAAACTAGACTAGAACTCCTCTTGGCTCAGTAGTCAGGCTTTAAATAATCTAGCCCATGACGGGAGACTTTGGCCAATCACAGGTCATTTCAGACAGAGCTCTTCTATTGGCTGTGTTCCGACTAGTGGGTGGGCGGTGCTTGGTATTTCCTCAACAGATCTCAACATGGCTGCCAGGTCACAAACTTTTTCATTTTACAGCTAAACAGTACACTACAAGATGTTTATGAAAACATTCGAGGCGAGAAATAGGCATTACAGTAACAGCATATTGATTCATATTTGATCAGTGCTGCCTAGTTTGACCGTTTGATCGGAGTTTGCGAGTTGCGCGAGCAGTGATTGACAGCTGCGTTAGGGACTCCTCGGCTCTGATTGGTCGCTTCGGTTCGGGCGTGGTGAAAACATGCAAAGAGGAACATGCTTTTTAACAGATTATCTGCCTCATGCACAACTGTCAGGATATAGTGACAGTTTTATAAAAATAATTGCTTGTTCCCGACTGCAGCTTTAAAGCCGTGTTAACTTTCTCACATCACTAATTAGCAGACTTGGGTTACACATTAACCTTTCAATTTACAGTAGCATGTGTACGCCTTACTGCCTGTCACACAGCGAAACACTTGAGACGCGGCGGCATGCTATTCATTGTTAACTGAACGTTGAGAAACATGCTGGCGCTGCCCACTTTGACTTAAAGACTCAGAATAATGGTGCAACAAGGGAAAGTTGTGAGTTTAACTTTATGAAAATATCCTTTGTTGCACGACTTGGAGACAACCCCCCCCCCTCCACCCATTGCCAGTAAATAGGTGGACACGGCTTTCCAGTAAGGGCTTCATTTCCCAGTAATGCCTCACTCACTCACTGTGCTCCAGCCCTGGGGGAGGGAATGACACAGGAGAAGGCTCGTCTTTCTTTACCAATGAGCTCTGAGCATTGTCCATCAGCCAGCCCCACATCAGTCATATGTTAAAATGGTTCCTTAGATCATTCTGTTGGTGACGTGTCAAGTGGAAATCCTGTTACTCACATTTTTTTTGTTCTGTTAAACCCTGGTTTGCGTATCCAATGCAGATTTACTTAAAGCACAAGTTGCAATTTCTCAGTTTGTGTAGGAGCCAGTATACCCCTGTGCCCGACCATTTCTCGAACTTTCCGAAACCGTCGATCCGTCATTCACACCCACTTTAGCTGTGCGTAGGTGAGTAAGGAGCCAGGGGTTTGTACTTCTCCCTCTAGCTCTCTTTTTTCATCTGTTACACAACTATTTCGGTCACTTACCTTTCACATGAACAACAGAGTGCAACGCTATGAATTCAGGAGAGAAAATACGCACCATTATCTTCATATTTAAACTATATTACATCTCGTCCCTCTCTATGAAGGTCATCTTTTCACTCCGCCTTCGAGTGTTGCGGTTCGGAACAACTATAAACACATTTTATTTCCAACCTCGTTCTGATTGAGTATACCCCAGCCCAGAGCCTGCCGGTTCATTCGGAAACTTGTCGTTTCGTAAAGGTTGAGCACTCCCTCAGAATTGAAAGTGGTTGATTTAGCCTCAAAGCTCACATTAGTCGTGTTTTTGAAGTATCGCATTAGAAAAGCTGTATGGAACCGGCTAAATTGGATAAAACGTCCTCAATTGTGGAAAAAAAGAGGTGTTTTTTGCCTTTATGAAAAAGAGTTGATGCACTAAATGGATTATGGAAACATCTTTGCCGAATAAACTCTTACTCTTACTCTTAAATTGCATGACTGATCAGCTGTTTCCGCTGTCGACATCTTCTCGGATATTCCCATAACGTGCAAATGCTTGTCCTTGTCTCCAGACACCATGAAACCTGACCAATACTAGCTGACGTGACAAAAGAATTAAAATTTGCCCAATTGAAACAAATTCCTGTAGACCTCTCTCCATTTTTCTCTTAGTAGATAAATGGTTAGACCACTACCTCTACCTCTTCAACTCTGTTTATTGGCAGATTACAGCCATGTGTAGCCTATAGCACCAACTTCGGACCAAACTATGCTGTAGCCGGGTTTATTCGCTCCAAACCAGATGATGGAAACATTTACTTTTTTTGTGACATTTCAAAAGTTTGCTTAAAATTCGTTTGACAGTTGAATGGAAACACAGCTGTTGTCTCAAACTGTTGTGTGAGCAGTAAGAAAAGACCATGTTACTATTTTGAACGCTATTGTCCAGCAAAGCTCCCTCCAACCAGATATTTCTGTCATCTAGTTGTATGGATTGTGGGAGCTTGTTTCTGGAACGGTCCACAGAGACCTTTGCTGCAAGAAGAAGTTTGTTTGCACGCAGCGAGGGATCTCATCAAAGTGATTTTCTTACATTGGCAGCTTACAAAGCAGCTGTTTCCGTGTTGTTTTCGGTCTTTGGAATATGAACTACTGACTAATTATTTCCTCTCATGCAAGCCCAGGACAAACATGCATATCTGCAGTCAGCCGGCCATCAGCTGTAGCCTTAGCTGTGTATAAGTGCAACAGAAGACGCAAGGCTTGTTTTTGTCTGGGCTACTTCTTTGATGTCGCCGTGGTGTATCAGTGCCCTCGTACCAATATGACAGGACTGTGCAGTGTGTGTGAGAGAGCTGAGTTTCTTCCAGGAGCTGTCCCCTCTCTAGTGTTGCGTGAGTCTGACAAAGAATTTCTCCTCTCCAGGAGATTGGTAGTGACGACGGTAACTGCTCACTGCTAAACAAAAGAAATGCTTTGTTAGTCCTTTTGGTCTAAAAGGGGTACAAAAATAAAACAGATTGAGTAAAGGGTCAATTAAATGACCAATCACTTCCCTCTTTTATTAGGGGTTTTGTTGGCCAACAAACACACAGTCTCAGTCACGATTTGGAAAAGGGGTGCAACAAGAACGAGTGTAATACAAGTGTAATTAATAACATTAACGATGCTTGCATTACACCCAGGTGTTCCAGTTTCACGTTTGTTCAGTATAATTGAGCCATAATTTATGTTATGACACTATGACATTTCAGTCAAAAATGTCTGCTGTGACGAAGGTGTTTAATGACTCACTGTAAATCAAGTCTGACTGTTTAAATAACATCTTAATGATATCTGACACTGCTGATGATAGCTCGGCGCTGCAGCTTCTGGTAATGGTCTGTCTGTCAATGTTAAAGCTAATGATATCTGACTGATGAACGTTGGCATCACAGACTGACATGATGAGGTGCTTCACAGCCCTGTATTCTGGAGGTCCGAGTTAAGCTTTGACTATTTATATGATAGTGGTGCCTTCAAATGGGGTCGTGTTTACCATGTTCACAAGAATAGTCCATATATGAACGCCCCCTCCCGCACCCCCTTGTGGTATTCACAACATCGTAAGTAGAACGTTTCTGAAAGCTCAGAGTTCGCGAGTTTTGATGTGTTCGTTGAAAGTAAATTTTTCGGCGTAATAAGTTAATGTATTGTCATATTAGTCGTATATTGTTTTTTCTTCGTAATTTTATATGTCTGATAGGGATGTTAATAATTGACCGTTTAACCACCATTAAACATTTTAACGTGTCACAACAACAGCTTGAATATCCGGCGTCCTCGGTCTTGCGGTTTCCCTTTTTGAATAACAAATACAGTCTACCGCTACCTTCTGGTGCGGAGAGTTATTTCATCTCACGCAGGAGGACGTACGCGGTAGTCGGCCGTTGGCTGTAGTCTTTGTGGTGTGTTTGAGTGCAACTTTTTGGCCAAGACAAAGGCGAACGTGAGGCGACGCAACAGGCGGCCTTTGTTGCCACTAGTTCTCTGATATCAGTTTGGTGTGTCTGGGCCTTTAGACTCTAGATATGGATAAGGAAAAAAATACCAAAAACATTTTTGGGGGGGGAAGAGAATAATGTTAATTAGCTACAGCTTATAAAATTGGCCAGCAACAGTTTTAATTTCAACTGGTGACATTGGTAGTTACTGAGAAAAAGTAGGAAGCCTCTATAGAAAGTGTTTGATTCAGTTTTTGGAAATGATATCATCTTCAAACTCAGGAAATCTGGTAAGAGCATGCTATTGGAAAAACAGGGATGGTGATACTTTGACAGGGAGGGACATGCAGAATCTCTCGCGTCATGTTTTAACTTCATCAACTGTAATGGGAGAGAGAGGTTATGTTTTTATAATGGAAGCCGTGGAGTGAATATCACATTTATTTGCTTTGGCTTGAGGTTTCTCCCAATTCTGTGCACATGGATACATCAGTAATATTGAGTTAACTCATTGTTAATGTACACTCTTCAGCTGAAGATCATTTGGGAATAAAATGTATCAGAAATTGTAGATTCCCAAATGATGTAAAGATTGCAAAATGTGTTTCAGCTGGAAGATAAAGCTCCTCAGGCAGCAAAGGGAGTCGGCTACCCACTGATAAGAATATATAGGGTTTGTGCACACGAGTGAATATGTTGGCCTACTTTAAACAGTTGAAATGTCAGTTGTTACTCATGTGAATCACTAGCAGTCAGAGAGGGTCTCGCGTTTTGTGCGTGTGTGTGTGAAGTGGAAATGGAAAATTGGATTACATCAAAGAAGTGCCCTCTGCTTGCTGTGATGTCAGCCCTCCAACATACAAATACATACACAGCTCCATCTGAGAGACTGCTAATGATATGATAATCCTACAAAATGTCACTCCGTGCTTTAGATTAAATTGTTGTCACCATGACAACAACCGCGCCTGGCTGTGCACGTGCGTGGCTTCCCAGAAACAAGCACACACAAATAGTCTTTATAAAGTAGCGGGAGCGGGGGGGGGTTACTGAAGCAGACTGGGAGCGGACAGAAAGTGGTTGCTTGGTGATGAGCCCCTACAATACATTGTGTTTATAAGGATGAGGTGAAGTTGAACTAATCAGTCAGACAGCCTACCAATGCTCTCGTATCTCCTCGGGGACAATTTTTGTGTCGCGTTAAAGTAATGAAGGCTGTGGGATGTTCAGTTGCAGTGGGAGGTCTCGGAATTTTATTGTAGTTTGTAGGGCTGGGACAATACACCCATCTCCTCATTTGATACTATCACAATGCTTGGGTGCCGATTTGATATGTATTGCGATTTTTTTGCAATTTTGTTCACTTTTTTAACACTAGACCATGGGAAAAAGTTGAATCATACACTTCTAGGGACTTTTAATTTGGAAAATATCTAAATGAATACAGTAAAAATGTTTGATTTTCAGCAAGTATGTAGTCAGAAATGTCCTGATGTCAAATATATCAATCATTGTCAGGTGTTATTTATTACATTTTGTCCAGCAACCCAAAAATCAAAGAATAAAGACATTTCCCTGTGGTATTTTCTAATATAATATTGAATATAATCCAATCAATCTTATTTCCATATATGTATTTTGTATATACAGATCCCTTTGTTAACACCTTATTTTGAAAACCGGACATGTGTATACTTCCGCTAACTTCGCCAAGTCCGTCGCTAGCTCTTACCGTCAGCTGCAGTCTCTTTAAACATCCAGGGTCAACTCCATCGGGGCCGTTTGAATGCATTTAACATAAATGTCAGTATATGGGTGCTCTACAGTTGTAGCGTCGGCTGATTTGACCACAGAGATGAGAGTGACGGCTGGCTGGACCGCACGTTACCGCAATAGAAAACTGTTTGCTGTCCAGGACAGAGTTAGCATGCAGCTTTAGCATTGATGTCTAGCTCTGCTTTTTCTGGTAATGTATGAAACCCAACGTGTTTCCATACTTTACTGTATGTGTAGTGTTTACCACTTTGTATTTAAAATGTGAGGATGAACATGATTTGTCGTTTCGGCTAGCCACGGCCGGCTGTGGTTTGTTTTGGCTGACGGATGCAGAACGGATATGACGTCCCGTTACTCAGACTACAACAGTAAAAGTGGTAACTTCCTTCTACCTCCGCATAGACTCAAATGAAGCAAATATATTGATTCGCCATACATAGGTGAATCGAGTTTTTTCCCCCCACCCCTAGTAGTTTGTCACACATTTCCACAATTTTCTTTTATCTAGTTTGGTAAGGGAAGACAATCACTTAAAACATATGCTGGCTTTGTGATCACCAGTTGTACTCCCCCTCTCTGGAGCTCACTAGCGGAGAATGTTTGTAAGGAAACCTAACCCAACACTGACGCTGATACAAGGCCAGAGGAATTCCTGTAACTTGAGTTTATACCTCCTGGGTTCTCTTTTCCCCTTCTCTCTCGCTCGCACACACCGGGTATTTCCTCTGCCGAGTCCTGCCTTTCTCATCAGCGCTCTCTGTCTGCTCTATGTCAGAGCAAATGGACATTATGGACGCAGAAAGTCTCCTCAACATGATTTAGCAGCTGTTGCTGTTGAGGGGCAAGTGATTACATTTCATCACTCCTGGAAGTATCCGTGTGAGTGTGTGGCAGGCAGCAGCGTTTTCCTTTCTAAGAGCATCTCCCATCTGTAGGTAGTTATCCTCTGAAGAGGATTTTAGTGTGTGTGCGTGTGTGTGTGTGTGCGTGTGTGTTTCCACACAGCCAGCAGAGTTAGATTATATGAAGTTGTACTTCCAGGGTTTTAATGCACAACATGTGCCCAGTAATTAGAGCGCATTCCCTGTTTCCTGTGTGTTGTGAATGTGTTTCATGTAGGCTAAGGGGGAGTGTGTATGTGTGTGTGTCCTAGCTTTGATGTATGTCCATTTGAGGACTTTGGGCCATATAAATTTAATGGATAGAAAGGGAGGCATTTATCACATTCTCTTTGACAACAGGATTTAAAACCCATTCAGAAGCTGGAACCTGCTACTTCCTACTCAGTGGTTGGGCACAAATGGGGTTTTAATTGGCCATTATTTGACCTCACTCAACGGGATTGCGCAGTTAACACATTTGACGTTAAAGCTCTCAACCCTATTTGGGGGACATTGCACAGCTTCCAGCCACATTTCGTCCACTTTGAGTGTTTTTTTTAATAGTCGGCCAAGGCTATGCTTGTTTGTTAGCAGTTGCACAGTTGCAGTAGATAAAGTAGCCAGTGTGTTTGCAAGTTTTAGCTCTACATTTTGACTGACCATTTTCCATTGTACGGATCTAGATTTTTGGATTTATTTTTCCTACTGTCCAAGGCAGCCACCCGTTTCCATTGGCTGCAGTATGCCGTTCAACTAGCAGACTCTTAAAGCTTGGATGATTTGTGTAATATATTAGAGTAAGGCCCTGCTCTGACTGGGGGAAAAAATGCAACAGTCTTCATTCATTTGAATGGAACCAATGCATTGACGGTGTGGTTGCCAACACAGAGGCCTTCAACCAAAAAACAAAACAAAGAATCACAGCGTCGTCCAGAAAAACAGTTAAACATGGCTGCAATGCAACACTCTGTCATCAGTCAAGGTGCTGCGTTGGCCAATGTGCAAGCACACATGCCTAGTATATTATTTTGTAACCCAAACATCATATTTCTGCTGTTTACCTTTTGATCACCTGGATGGAGAATAAAATGATTGTTGCCTTCCTTCCTGATTTTGAGTTTTTGAAACCACTGTGTTTTGGTGTCCGCTAAAGGCCCTCACCAAGCCGACGGTCAGACAGTCTGGGGCCTTCGGTGAGCGTCTGTTGGCCTAGTTTTTGTGGTGTGTTCCGCACCGTTAGCTCTAGCCTGCCCATGTTGGAGGCTTTTTGGCCGATTCAGCATGTTAAATCGGCAGCGGATGTTGTCGGTGTAAGAAATCAAGCCAACGAGAAGGCTCTTCTCATTTTTCATCTTTATCTTATCTGATCATTACAACACAGGGATATTTTCACAACGACATGGCCGTCTGGAATGAAGCTAAGTGCTGAGTGAGAGTGGTGTGAAAATGGTCGGCAAATGGCGCTTTGTTTTCATGTACGTATCATAACAACGGGTTGTAAATACGCAATCCTCGGTCTTCCGGTTTCCCTTTTTAGAAAGACAAATACAGACTAGCGCCGCCTGCTGGTGTGGAGACTTATTTCATCTCACGCAGGCGCAGAACTTAAAGTCAGTGCCTACTGGCTGTCGGCTGTAGTTTTTGCGGTGTGTTCAAGTGCAACTTGTCGGCCAAGACAAAGGCGATGTGAGGCAATGGCTAGTTCTTTGATGTCGGGTTGGTATGTCTCGGCCTCAAGCCTTCAAACTCAGATCTATCACTGAACGTCCCACTGGCACCTGAAACAACACACCCCCACAAACCATTGTTTTTGGTCTGAAAGCCCGGTACATATCAATTCCTTGATAATGTATTCTGTTCAGTAAATATTGTTTCATTGTTTTGGCTGTTCCTCCATTATTTTCTGTTTTCAACTCAGGAATTAGCATTTGTGGAAGTTGCAACTTGGTTTTCTTCATATTATGGGTAATGCTACATGTGACAGGCATTTGCTTATGTTGACGATTCAGCTTTCTTGTGTAACAAGGCCATTTCCTGTAAAGGTCATGCTTTTTAGGCTGCCAGGTTGGTGTGCCAGCCATGTGCAGTACATGTGCATGTGTGCGACAAACAGGCGATGAATATATGAGGGCTTCGGGGCCGAGTGGTGCACAAAACAATGAATGTTTATCTGTCTTGCATGTTAATGTACTGTTTTTGGACCAAGCTTGGCATATGGTTATGTTTTGCTGATATAAATAAGCAGTCAGTCATGGATTGAGGGTCATTAAGCATGTGGGTTGTTTATCATGCTCTCTAATGTTACAGTAACCAGGAATAGTAGACTGTATACATGCGCACATTTGTTATATCTCAGCTGCTCCACATTTCATTCACACTGCTTCTCCATTTCACCCTCTCCTTTCTCTCCGTCTTTCTCTTGTTGTTTAACTCCTTCTTCTCTTGCTCTTGATTTTTATCTACCCCCATGTCTCCCACCCTTTCCCTTCCTTTTCTCCAGGTTTTTTTTTTACTGCTCAAGCATTAAGCACAGGACAGTCAATCACATGCTCGCTGGCTAAGGAGGCCAGCTGACTGTGGTTTGTTTTCGCTCCGGGGCCGACCAATCAGAACGCCGGCT
>CAKALG010006574.1:0-14740 GCA_916700815.1 Helicolenus hilgendorfi
GACAGTAACGTAACATGGCAATAACACTGCTGGTTTGAAAAATAACCAGCCTACTAGCCGTAGCCCGTTAGCCTACCAGAAAAGTCACTGATCGCTATGTTCATTTTCCTCCTGCGCACTGAAACCATTGAAGTCGTCTTCTTCAGTGTCGGAGTTGAACAGCCTCAGAATGACTTCATCACACACTTTCTCAGTCTCTCTGTCGTTGTCGCTCTCAGTGTCACTTTCGTCTCGAGGTGAATTTGTGCTGTCCAAAACGAGCAGTGCTTTTTAGCCGGGCCGTTAGCCCGTAAAACTCTATAGATTAGCCGCATCATTGTATAAGCCACAGGGTTCAAAGCGTGTGAAAAAAAGTAGCGGCTTATAGTCCGGAATTTACGGTAATAAAAGAAAATTCTTTTGCATTTATTCCCTGTATGTATTTGTTCATGTTTTACAAAGGGTTCAACCTGAGCCAGGACATATAACAAAGATAGCTGTCATATCACATCCATACATTTTTATCATGCTGGCATCGGATCGGTACTCTCGGGAAGGAAAAAATGGTATCGAACATCTCTAAGACCATCACACAATATGTGCATTTCAGTCTATTAGCAGATGGATGTGGAGTTCTGTTTAACACAACAACAAAGCAGAAGAAGAAAGTAAGAACAACAAAAAAAGTCAAATGAATATATCGGAGATAAGGGAATATACCCGTGTATTTATGGAGGACTTGTGAAGATAGCATTGCGGCGATATGTGTAATTTCCATATATCTCGCTGCCAGAGACGAGAGAGAGAGAGAGAGAGAGAGAGAGAGAGAGAGAGAGAGAGCCCTGGCCGAGGACCAACTGTGCCATGTAAATGAAGGCTGGTGGCCTGCTTACTGTGGTGTGTGATGGAGGCAGCAGAGAGAGAGAGAAAAGAGGAAGAAAGAAACAGAAAAAATAGGGTGAAAGAGGGAAAGATGGGAGTAGAGAGAAAGAGAGAGGGGTAGGAAGAGGGAGAGATTCAGAGGGCTGATGTTGCTGCCATGGTAACCGGCGTCACCTTGGAGAGGAACAGAACAGAACCGCTCAGGGGAAAGACCCAGTGAACACACACACGAACAAAACTCATCAAACAATCACATATTCATCTATGTTTAATCGACACAGCCCTATTTCTGGACATCTTGGTTGAATATGAGATTTTCTTTTTGCTGGGATTCATCTACAGTGCAGTCCGAGTGAGTGATGCCCCACTGGCCATTGATGTTTAATTGATATGCCTGAGCCAGGGCAATGTCTTATAGATGCCTCCATGTCTCGCTTCCAACAACTGCGCTTTTGTGAACTATACAAATTCAGAACCAGATTCTGTTTCATACGCATCATATCTATACTCAGATTTGCACTATTTCACACTTGTATATTTCAAAAAACACCAACTCCGCTTGACCTCAGTGCAGTGCCTGTCCTTGAAAAGCCTCTATACGCTTACTGTATGCCATACTGTACACATTCCTAGCCATCTGAATATGCATACTGCATATCCCCCGCTGTGGCGATGAGGAAGGAGTTCCCATCCCCCCACGTTTTCTCCCAGAGTGTAATGCGAGTCTGTTCTGCATATGCGTGAAAGATTTCCCCCCATTCTGTAATGTTATCTTCCATTCTATTAATTTTATGGGCATATAATTAGATGTTTGATTAGCTGTGCCTTCTATTAACTAAGTCTCATATTTCTCTCTTTCCCTTCCCCTCTTTGCCTTCTGATCGTAATGTCTTTGTGTGAGACAAAGATCCGTCTCGGTGATGAGAAAACCTCTTTAGTCACTGTTATGCGCAGTGCTATGCTGTCATGCATCATATGTACTGTACAGTAGGGCTGCAACTAACGATTGGTTTCACTGTCTCTCATTTTCCCGATTAATCGATTAGTTGTTTGGTCTATAAAATGTCAGAAAATGGTGAAAAATGTCAGTCAGTGTTTCCCAAAGCCCAAGATGATGTCCTCAAATGTCTTGTTTTGTCCACAACTCAAAGATATTCAGTTTACTGTCATATAGGAGTAAAGAAACCAGAAAATATTCACATTTAAGAAGCTAGAATCAGAGAATTTTGACTTTTTTTTTCTTAAAAAATTACTCAAACCGATTAATCAATTATCAAAATAGTTAACAAAATAGTTAACAATTAATTTAATAGTTGACGACTAATCAATTAATCGATTATTCCTTGCAGCTCTACTGTACAGTATATATATATCTGTAAAAAACAAAAGGTATCTATGCTCAACAGCTACGGCTGCAACTAATTATTATTTTCATTATGAATTTAGGTGCTGACTATTTTTACAATTAGTCAATAATTTGTTTTAATAGTGAAAAAAAAGCCCATTAGAGCTTCCCAGAGTCCAAGGTGATATCTTCAAATTGCTTGTTTTGTCTAAACAATGGTTAAAAATCCCCAAATATTAAATTGACAATGATACAAACAGAGAAAAACAACAAATCCTCACATTTGAGAAACTGGAACCAGGTAATATTCAGCATTTTTTAACTTGATAAATGACGAATCGATTAGCAAAATTGTTGATTAATTCTCTCTCGATCAACTCGTCGATGGATCGACTAATCTTTCTGCACTAAATCTATCATTTAACAACTCTTGCTCTGGTGGTTGGAGCTTTTTGAGGGCCATCTACCTTACAGGGAACAAAATCAATATCAATGTACATCCAAGCCCTCTGTATGGCACGTTGTAGCAGTTTCAAAGCATCAAATTCCTTGCAGATGCCATTTAGCTATTTATAGCACAGCGTGTGCCAGAGAAATGTTCAAACAGATGCAATGGGTGTAACAAGGACATATAGCGAGTAGGGAAGGTGAAGACAGTGATGCTTCAGGACAGGCCCGAATGTACGGCTGTTATATGGCCTTAAAGATACCAAGAGATGAGGCTTGATGGGATAAACACAAAACAAGGCTAGACTACAGCTATGCTCTCTGCTTTGTAAGGCTGTACTAGATGCTAACATCTACTTCACCATCTTAGTTTAGCTTGTTTGCATGTCAGCTAGCATTAAACACAAAGTAAACAAGAGGTATGCGCTCAGGCTAATACAATCTGCGAGCACACAGAGCACACATAACGTCCTAAACTTTTAAAAATCATCAGCAAGTCTCTGTTGTAATTTTGCCAGTTTGATAGCTATGTTGACATTTACTCATCTGGCTTCCGTCAGCAGATCTTAAAACAGCGAGAACTATAGAAGGGCACTCCCTAAGTGAAAAATAAAGCGTGTATCCGCCTTGTAATTTGGATCTGCTCCAATATTTACTGGGTTCTTCCTTGGCCCCATGCTACACCCTTCCACAAACCAAACCAACAAGCCAAACCGAAAACATTACCTCCTTAGGTGGAGGTGATAAGCTTGAACCCGCAACATGAAATACAGGTGATCAACGAAGCATCTATTGTTTTACGTGTCACATTATTCGCTGTTTCCGAGGGAGTATAGACAGATCACCTTTGTACTTTTCCCTTAATTGGGTTGGTAACAGAGTGGACTGATTTTTATCTCAGGCCAAGAGTACATATGGTTTCATAAGTGGGAGTCACTTCACCCTTTAATTCGATTGCTGGATTCCTGGCAGTGCCTCTGGTCAATAATGTGTTGGTCCTACCACCATAGACGCATCTATCATCTTAAATGTGATAACACAAGGTCAGCATCTGTTGACCGTATGCTTTGAGGAAAGTATTGTGATCCTGAGATAGGTATCTACACACCTCTGCTGCAATACCAATTCCATTAAGGCATTTAAGGGCACATAATACAGAGCCTGTAACAGAAGGGGAAATCATTTCTGTTGTGTATAAACCCTCGTAACTCCACTCTTCTTTATGTTTACTTTAGCTGAGAGAGAATATGGTCCTCTAAGGATTGAGAAAGAAACTCCTCAATCTCTTCAGTTTATGAAACCCTTTCAAAACCTCATTCTTTAATGTCAATAATGTTTATCGTCGGGAAAAAAAATCACGTCTGTTTCTCATACAAAAAGATACAGCTCGGAGATAAGAGGTTTCACCTGGCAGTGATTATTATGTAAAATGATACAACTACGACTTGCAGCCGGATGTTCTGCTAATGCACAGATCATATAGTTTACTGCATATCCCATATCAGTTGTTACGCTCTCATGTCTGTGCTGTAACACAAACTGCACTACCAAGGACGTAGGGCTGCACGATTATGGCCAAAATGATAATCACGATTATTTTGATCAATATTGAGATCAAGATTCTAATCATGATTATTCATAGATTTTAGGGGCAATTTTTATTGCAATTTCACTGCTTTCACTTTCACGCGTTGTGCTAAATTCCAACTGTCAAATATTCTGAATGTTATCCTTTTACTTTGTTATAGTCATCTACAGTGGTTATTTACATAAAAACACACAATTCAAATGATTAGGAATTAAATAATTGTATTTTCATTTAAATATTTGCTTTGATTAAAAAAAAAATCTTGGCATTAGTAGTTTAAATGATATATTATAAGCTGCTTAGAGCTAGTGTTAGGAAGTTAAACAGGTCATAATTCCCTTTCTGTTATCTATTTTTTATTGCTGTGAAAACATCTCTTCTTGCCAAAAACTACATTTTATGAGATTACATTTGAACGCATCATGATAGTGTTATAATCATAATTTACCATCAACCAATACTCATTTCTACTGAGTAGAGCTTGAACGCACCATAATGTGCTCCGTGCTGACGGCAGTTGAGCCAGTCGCCGCGATTACTCTGAGCAGCATCATGGGAACGAATTACAATATAATAAGTGTCTGATTAAGTTAGTTGTTCCAAATGTTTTTAAGGTTGTTCCTCCATGGCTTATTTAGGACTTGCAGTTGTGACAAATTACAGCTTTATGTCTCCTACACGCACACTGAAGAACTTCTACACCGACGACAAAACCCGGTTATATGAGCATATGAGAGTGATGAAAACCGTCCGGCTCGATCGGCTGCTGATCGACGGTTCATCTCTAGCTGTTGGTTTAGGGAGCGCTTGATTTATGCAGGAGAGTTTTCTATGAGCGGAGCATGCATTTTAAATGTCAACATCGCAGTCGATCATGTTCATTTAATTGTGGGAAGCCAAGATCTTGATTGCGATTAATATTCGATTAATTGTGCAGATCTGATTGCAACATTTTTGGTATAACTAACCAAATATGTTCATATTCTCCCTTATTCTTTGAGGCATATTTTCTATAATATTCTCTGCAAATCTGTGCTTTTCTGCCACCTGTCCCCCCAGTTCTTCCCCCCTTTATGTAGAATACGTTTGCAATTTGCAAAGACTGTGAAGTGGCTAATAAATGGGAGAGATGCTCTAGTTAACAAAGAAATGGCTTGAGCATAAGGAGAGGAGAAGAGTTGGAGAGGAAGGAGGATGACAAGGATGGGAAAAAGAAGTGAAAGGTGTGTTCGAGAGGAGGATGGGAAAGTAAAAAATGAGGGGGAGGCAGGGGGAGGTCAACAGAAGGAGAGGCAGATGCTCGTGCCTCGGATGCCTGTGCGCGAATAATTATCCTGATGAGATTCACCGAGAGCGGCACGAAATGCAGAGGATTTGGGGAATACCTCACGACACGGAGACAAAAAAAAAAGAGACAAAGGATGTTTTATATAAGATACTGTAGTAGAGTGTGTGCGTGTGTATACGGTATGTGGGTTAGGCACCTACTGTTTCGCCTTCATCTGCCTCGTGCTTTCTCCCTCCTCGTCATACATGGCGTGAGAAAGTGGAGCCTCCCTCTCATCTTTTAAAGATGCATGAAGCAGCAGCTACAGGGAGTCAGGGGGAGACTGCATGGGAGATAAAGAAAGAAGAAGAAGCACTGAACACCATCGACTCAATAAAAAAGCCCCTTATAAACTCTCAACCCTTCAGTTTCTGTCTGCCGAGAGAGAAAAAATGAGCGGAAGGACAACGTAAATAAGTGCATAATCAATTTTTGCTGTCTCCCTCCTCCCTGATTAGATTTAGAGGCCAGCCCAGTATGTGTCAGTGATCGCCTTCTGCTTCTAGTGTAGCTGATATTAAGACCACTGTGTGCATCCTAATATCAACAGCCACCTCCTTTTTGAGATTCTGCCCGGCACAGTTGGATGGCAGCACATCAAAAACAGAATCAACACCAGTCTCTTTCTTCATGCGCCGGTGAAAGAGCTTGATCTGTGTCTCTCTCTCTACAATCCACCGCTGTTCCTCAGATTAAAAGACAACACAGGTGTTGTGTTGAGTGTGCACGCGACCACCTGTCTAGTTTTCTACACACACAGTCACAAACCCCTTTCATACGTCACTCTGAAATTCACACAAGATTACCATCATCATCTTAGTTTAGCATGATCGTATGCTAACATTTGCTGATTAGCACTAAAGTAGCGTTGCGGCTGGTGTCACAGGTCATTTATATTCTGTATTATTCTATATTATTTCTCGGCTCAGATGTTTTCAGAAACATCTTGTAGTGTACTGTATAGCTGTAAAATGAGACAGTGTGCTCCGGCTGGTGGGGCGGTGCTTGGTATTTCCTCAGCTGATCTCAACATGGCTGTTGGGTCACACACTTTCTTATTTTACAGCTAAACAGTACACTACAAGATGTTTCTGAAAACATTTTATGCAAGACATAGGCATTACAATAACAGAATATTGATTCATATTTGATCAGCGCTGCCTAGTTTGATAATTTCTATCCATTTTTAACACTGCATTTTTGTCAATCGTCTGTACAGCACTCTGAATTGCATTTGACTAGTTTGAAAGGTGCCATATAAATAACGTTTGATTCATTGATTTGATCGGAGTTTGCGAGTGATTGACAGCTGTTCAGAGACGTCGGCTCCGATTGGTTGTTTTCCTCCGGTCTGTGAAATCTTGCAGATGCCGTTAGGGACACCAGAGGACACCAGAGGACACCAGAGGACAGATTACCTGTCTCATGCACTACTGTCAGGATACAGTGACCGTTTTGTAAAAATAACTTTTTTTTAAATCACATTTGCTCCATTTCTACCCACTGCTGCTTTAAGGTAAGGCATTGACCTTGAAAGGTTAAATTTAGGCATGGACGTCGACTGGTTAACGTTGGGACAGCAAGTCTTGCAAGAGTTTTTGCATGTTTTTGCAAGTTTTCGCAATTTGAGAGTTACCTCCTAGACACGACCGAAAAGTCATGAGGTCACTAAAGTCATCAGGATACATATGAGAACCATGAATATGTGTGGAAAATTTAGTAATAATCCACCAAGTAGATCTTGAGCTATTTCAATCAGATTTCCAATATATTTTTAGAAATATAATGTAGTGTGTATGTTTTTCAGAGGCAGACATGCATTCTGAAGATCCGTGAATTGGAAATCAATTGTGGCCAAATTATATGTATTTAAAAATCCTACATAGGATGTTACTTCTTATCACTGTCTATGTTCTTTCAATATGTGAAATTGCCTCTTATTGTCCTCTGATATCTGATAAAAGTCCTAATTATAATTTTTTTGTTCAAATGAACATTTGGGGAAAGCAGGGCTGGATCCCGAACCCTTCTTCTCTCTGTTCCCTCTCTTCTGCCTGATGCTGCTGATTTGTAGGTCATGTGTGAGCATCAGAAATAAACTGAGAGAGTGAGTGAGCGAAGGACTTTTACCCTCTAGTGGTGAGCCTGGGGAAAAGCCTGTCAAATGCATTTAGGGGGAAAAAATATGAATGTCCAATTATCCCTGTTCAGTTGTGCATGGAGGCAGTGACCCAGTTGGAAATCAGTTTCAGATTTCCGAATTTCATATTTTATTCACCAGCGAGTCTGATACAGTTAGGTGAGAATGAGAGGCTTATGCTGTACAAGTATGTCAAAGTTTTCTTTTTTGGAAGAGCACAATAACCCAGTATGATGTCACTCTTTCACCCTAAAGCTCCCAGCAGAATAAAAAGAGATGTAGCCGCTAATGTTGCATTACAGAGATGTTAGCGAGGTAGAACCTTTAACTTCGATTGATTACATTACATTAATTGATTTTTTTCGAAATGTATGGCCTCTCTGTGCAGTTAGTTGTAGCATAAATGATTAAACATATAAATTTGCCGCTGGTATATTCTACAGTATTTACATTTAAGTATTAAAAATTCAACTTCATCAAAATCCTATACTGCTAATACCCGATAAACAATCATCATGAAGGTCACAAAGGTCACCTTGAGAAAAACAACACATTACCATCCATGTAATTAAGTAAAGAAGGCATATTGTCTTCTTAAAAAAAATCCATAAAATATCACACTATAAATAGGGTGGATAATGTCAAATATGCCAATATTTACTGTCCAAAAGTCAAAGAATAAAAGATGGTTACAAAGGAACAATATTCATGATTCAATGATGCAGATATGTTTACCATCCATGAAATAAACCCACACTGTCTAAAATGAGAAAAATGAATTTCAGTTGGAGCTGCAAGCATTAAGTGATTAGTTGTCAACCATTACATTAATCACCAACAATGTTGATAATTGATTAAAGGGACTCTATGTAAGAATCAGAAATTGCTTGTTAACAGTGACACCTGTGGCCGTTAAGCAAACAACAGTCAGCGTCCTGTTGCTAGCGCTTATCGATCAAACCAGGTGAGGCTACACACACGAGACTGATTGACCGCTAAAACCACAATATCACTATATATTTCACATGCTTGGCAGTAATGTTAGCTTAATGTTAGCGTACTGTACCTTTCCAATAGAACAGCTTAGGGTCCGTTTTAATACCCAAAACCAAACGAAGTCCGTCCAGGAATCGGAGGCCCAACTGATGTTGATTCTAGTTTTCCCCCCGACGTCGGTCACATTCCTGTTTTGCAAGACTAGCTTCACTAGATATAACTTTGTTTTTTTGTGCTTCTGTGGAGTTTGTGTTGGAGTCTGAGTTGTTGTGGAGGCTGGTCGTTTGTTGGCGTTAGCGGACTCCATTTCTAACCGAACGTTAGCTTTGGTTTTACACTGTTAGTCCTGTAGAGAGTCAAGGCAATCGCCAACACACATGACATCACATCCATTGGATTTTCCCAGAAAAAAACATCCCGCATTCTTCACATTAAGAGCAGTCTACAGGCTAATAGAGGAAACCCAGTAAAGTCGCGGAAGGTCTCATTTTTTAGGTTTGGTTACAACCTGTTCACACATTGGCAATAAAAAACATGTAAAAAAAAACTTACACACAGTCCCTTTAATCGGTCCGAGTAATACTTTTTTAAGAAAAAAAAGTCAAAACTCTCTGATTCCAGCTTCTTAAATGCGAATATTTGCTGGTTTCTTTACTCCTCTATGACAGTAAACTGAATATCTTTGAGTTGTGGACAAAACAAGACATTTGAGGATGTCATCTTGGGCTTTGGGAAACACTGATTGACATTGTTCACCATTTTCTGACCTTTTATAGATCAAACAACTAATCGATTAATCAAGAAAATAATCAACAATGAAAATAATTGTTTTGCAGCCCTAATATCAGTTCTTTACTCGGTAAACATATAAAGCTCAACTTAGTTGCAAACTAAAATGCTGCTGATGTTGCTACATTAATATAGTATAAGCTGTTGCATCAGCTATTTTTTTCAGGTAATGACAGTCTTGTAGGTATAACCAGAATGAATACACACAATACTGCAGCAGCTACACATGGTGGACGCCAGAGGGAAAATCGAGTTGGTCGAAATTCAGGTTTTCATTTCCAGTGCTAATTAGCATAAATTAATACATCGCAGTGTTGTCCCTGACAGTGGAGCATCAATAACAAACAACGCTCATCAACCGTGCCTAGTGGTGTTTTTTTTCACACATAGACATGCAAGCACACCAACACAATCACACTCTCTCACACACAGTGACATATGTTTAGAAAAATTGTCAACGGGCTTAATATTTCACAGTTTTGCTGCCTGTCCATATTCCAACACAAAAGCTGTGACAATATATTTGGGAAACACAGTCCCTGAGCTGAAAAAAAAAAATATTGAATCAAGCTCTACGGTGTTCTGTAGGCCTACATTTCATTTTTTTTTTCTCCATTAAAAAAATAAGCAGGGAAATCTCTCAGCCTGTGAGGGAGTGTGTGGGTGTGAAAGCAAAAAAAAAAAAAAAAGAAAGAAATACATAGATAGGAAGAGAATAGGGAATAAAAAGAGACAAAGAAAGGGGAGTCAGGGAGGGAATAGGTGGTATTTAAAATGAAGATGACACATGGGATAGTTTTCCATTGCGCCTCAGCGGGCTCTCTTGAGATGGGAGTGACTTAACATTTCAGAGTCTCATGTGAAACACAGACACAATGCGACATACGCACACACACATACGCTCATGTGAAAGCCTCATTTGGCTCAGGAGAGGCTGATATGAAGGCTTTCTCTTGAGGTGAAGGGAATAGAAATAGAGTTCAGTCTTAAAATGCACAATGATCAGGGGAACATTTCTCTTCTGCAAATAACGCCACACACTTATAGGCCTAGGCTTAGTTAAGTGTGTGTGTGTGTGTGTGTGAGGGATTTCATTTTTACAACTGCAAACTCATTTCATCATGGGAGCTTTTCAGTGCATATACTTTTGGTGTTTATATTGGTAGGAATGAGTGTGTTTGTGTGTGTGTGTGTGTGCAGCGCTACAGATTTAAAATTCATAGAAATAACCACACCATTCTGTACCTATTTGCTTATTTACTGCGTCTATACATAAAACATGACTGATCCGCTTTTTCATTTCCCCCCATTCAATCTAAATTCCACCGGAAATGGTGCCATCCACACAGATCTCACAGTGTAAATAGAGATTTGAAACTGTGATATTTACTCAGCTATGTGTGTAACACATGAGCGGGCACCCCCCTTGGTAATTTTCCTGATTTCATCATGTGCTTTTTGAGTTGATGCCTCAGTTGCATCCAAGTATTTGTCTAATTCTATATGCCCATTTGACAACCAAATATCACGCATGTGTTTTATACACTACATGTTCAAACACATACTTTTGGTCTTGGGCTGTTTTCATGGTTTTGTAGTTCCAACAGAGACGTCCTTCTTGACTAGTCAAAACAACAGTTAGAAACATCTGTAATTACAGATATCTGCAGTGATGTCACTGAAAACGACACTCGACTCGTCACACAATCCTAAATGACAATTGTAGATATCTGTAATTCAGTTTTGACTATCCTAAATAACAGTTACATATATCTCAAAAGTCATTCTGACTAGTCAGAGTTGCTGTGAGTGACATTGCTCATGCAAGGCTTCCTTTCTTGGATATTGGCCCAACAAAGCATTTGAACAGCGTTAGCAGCACAAGCTTTTGCTAACTCGGATAGTTCGGTAACTTTGGAAAGATATTCACAGATTCAAATTGATATCTATAACATAAATTTGAGTAGTCATAATTCCAGTTCAAGATATCTAGAATGTCATTCTGACTAGTCAAAATTTAATTTTATATATCTAAAATGGGCAATGAAGATATCTTGAATTGAGGGGAATTAAAGATATCTTGAACTGGAGCTCTGACTAGTCAGAATTAAATTGTAGATATCTGAAACTGGAAGTATGACTAGTCATAATTCAGTTGTGGACATCTGTAATTCACATTGCGGATATCCGTAACTGAATTGTAGATATCTGTAATGAGAAACCCCATACACATGAATGGCAAAAGTATTAATCTTACTAGTCAAAATGTAATTACAGATATCTAAAATTTGAGTTTGCCTAGTCAAAATAGTATTACAGACATATTGAATTACAGTTTTGACTAGGCAAAATGACAGATATCTCTAATGAATATCTGCCATTACTGCCAAGCAGCTGAAATATAGAGTGATATTGTGGTTTTAGGCTGCAAGTTTCTTTAAATCATCTAATAAACACACAACTTCAACTAATTGCAGCACCACAACATCAATCAATTCTATTCCTCCATCACTCACCTCCAAGGTTGCCAGTTCAGATTCATCCCCCTAAACCAAAACAGTCCTAGTCTCCACGACTCTGGATCCAGACAGGTGGACACAAACGCGACTCATCTCACTCGAGTTTTGAGGATCGCCTTGAAGGTAAACTTTGAGTAATATCTGGCCACTATTTATTGGAAGTTAAATCGATCAACGTCATAGAAACACCACGTGTGTTTCTCTTGGACTGGAGACGGTTGCCTGTGGTAACCACTAACGGAACTAGCTAGCTTGGTAGGACGTTGATTAGGCCGAACTATCCTAAATACACAAATATTGGGCTATTAACTGGATATTTTTTTATCATGGATTAGTTAGGCTGGTTAATCATTTGGTGTAACGTTAACAATGGCAGAAAGTACTGAGAAAAACACCATGATTTAACTGTTAGTTAGTGCCCACCATGGGCGCTCACAGTTCACTACAAGGCCTTTAGAAAGGAGGCTGGAACACCGGGCGAACATCGGTTTGGGGTGCGGTGTATTACGCATGCGCCGTGTAACCAGATATTACTGCGCATGTGTGATATCTCCAGTGATATGACGCGTTGTTTGTGCCTCCTTCAATAGGCCTTGAGTTCAATAAGCCCAAGGCGACATCTTTAAAAATGTCTTTTTTGTCCAAAACTCTGACGTAGGCAAATTGTCATGATTGAGAAGTTGGACCAATAAAAACAAATAAAAAAATTAACTATTTCGTAAAATCTGTATGTTTGTGAATATAATCATAAATGTTTTTACACATCTTTTTTTTTTTATTGAAAAAAAATCAAATTTACAAAAACATGGCTCATACAGTTAAAGGACAAGGTGGATACAGAACAAGAACAGATCAAATATGTAAAATTATACATGAAAATAATAATACATTAAATTAAGGGCTAGGGCTGTACCTGTAATTCATAATCTTCTATTATTATATTAAAGAAGTTTCAATGCATTTTTGTTTTTCATGACTTTAAGGGCTTTTACGTAAGAAAGAAACTCAGAATAAAACACATTAAACCTATAGGTTTCACTTTCATATACTTGGATTTGTGCAAATAAAATTTTCCAAGAATGAGAATATTCACCAGAAAGTCATCTTTGTTATTGTCCATGACAAGTCCATACACAATGTCCTTTAGAGAGAAGTTTCCCAGATGAGAAACTTTTGGAAAAAGCCAGTTATGTATATCAAACCATAAAGCTCCAGAATACATACAATGAAAAAACAAATGACAATGATAGCCTGTCAGATCCACTGTTGGCTTGCTAGTCACATGTTTCATTAACGCCATATTAAATAGCATTACACTTAACGTTAACACTTGTATCACCCAGTTTATAAATCCAACAAGGATCAAAGTCGTTTAGAAATAATTCATCTCAGATTTGCACAGAATTGTTTACTTGTTTTTCCTGCTGCAGCATGAAAATACATCATGTTATTTTTTGTCTATAAACAATGTTAGGCATGCAGATGATTGTCTCGTTTACTGCTGGTATATGTACAGTATTTACATTTGAGTATTAATAATTAATCAAATCATCAAATTCCATATACATACATAATGCTTGGTAAACAATCATCGTGTAGGTCACTGTGAAGGTCAACTGGTGAGTGGAACACCTTGAGAAAACACACTCGACCATCCAAGTAATTATAAAAGGATATCATATATAAGCATATTTTCAAAAAACAATCCATAAGTAATAAGTAATGTTAGGCATGCAGATGATTGTATCCTGCTAGTGATTGTGGTATCCCCTCCAATAACAGAGCATCATTTGTAAAATGAGGCATTTTGTCACAGTTTAATGCTGCAACCGTCACACTAACTTCAAATCATTTTTTTTCCACAGGCTTCTTGGAAAGCATGACGGATCAGGAAGCATTCAAATACAATCCAAGAAGAGGTGCTGCTAGTTTTCAGACTCTGCCAGACTTTGACCCGAGCCTGCACCTTCACCGTCCTCGGGTCCAGCTGACAGATGACGTACCCGTTTACGACGGCGGTGCCGGGCTGAGGTAATGAAAAAAGTGGCAGTGTTGTATTACGGTTTCGAGTAACACTAGACGAGGCAAGCTTTATATATAGCACATTTACATACCCGGGGGGAAACACAATGCGTTTCACATGAAGATAAAGCAGAAAAATAAGAGATGGAACAAGTATAGAGAGGAGGAGGAAGAGAGAGAGAAAATATAAACTGATAAAGATGAAGATAACAATACTACTACGTTAATAATTACGAAGCAATAATGGTGATATCCATTCACAACAAGCATACAGGAAGACTCACATATAGGTTAGACAATTCAAAGGATGTGTACGCATGTGTTGTACCCCAAAGATATGACGCATTGATGAAGCGTGACCCAGCCTACTTCTCACTTGGCATATTAACACTGTTTTTGAACATGACAGATGCACTGTTACTGTTCTCACTCTTGCATTGGGCCTGACTTGACTGTTTCTCTTTTTCACTTCAGGATGTTATTCTTTATTGTTGGGTTTTTTTCCAGGGATGCAGCGCTCTATAGCTCTAGAAAACCAAGCTGTAACTTGTTTTCTTTGTGATTTGGCTTTGTTACGGCTGCTTGTTACTGAGGTTTCAGATCGGGCAGGTGACGTGCCTGCCGGCGGAGTGTTTCCAGTCCAAAATTGGACACACACTGTCAAGTTACTGAAGCTCATTAATGAGTGTAGCCATAGTTATGGTAA
>CAKALG010006605.1:0-14085 GCA_916700815.1 Helicolenus hilgendorfi
GGCGGATTGAGCGGTTGCACACACTCCATCTGTCGGCCCGGCGCTGTCTGTGACAGGCTGCAGTGTGACTGGACGTAGAGAGCCAAGGCTACTGTAAGGTCAGGTCAGAGGAAACGTTTTTTTTAAATATCTGTCTCTGAGATTTCTGCCTTCATCCCACAACAATGGGAGGGAATTTTGCTTGTGGTGTTCGCAGCATTAATTTTTGTTTTTTTCCCCTCAGAAAAAGTGTCCTTCTTACTCTAGATAATCCACAGAACCCGCTGTTAACACTTTAAAGGGGCCCTATGGAGTTTTCTGGTAAACAAACATAAGTCATGTTTATATTCAGTGTTTCTCACTAGAGCACATTGTATCCTTGAGGTCTGGCAAATGTGTGTGAAATGTGAATGCATTTGCTCTCATTAAACATTTGCAGAGCAGATTTTTAATATTCTAAATCCTGCATTGTGAGCATCAAATCAGTAAAAAAAAATCCACGTTTGGGTTGTGTCTAGAGCCACAAGTTTCCAAAACGTGCGAAAACTCTCACAAGACTCTATCCGCTCTCACGAGACGCTATCCTAACCATAACTATTCAAGGTCAATTCCTAACCTTGACCATCTCACGAGAGTTTCGCAACTTGTGGGTTACCTTCTAGACACGACCCCATGTTTGTGAGCTTGCAGTCTTCTTCTTCATGGCCTTTGTTGGCGTATTGTTTTGCTTCTTTGAGCTTAACTTCCACCAACTGTCAATCAGTGGAACAGCGTGACACCAGCAGCAGGACTGTATATTGCCTCACACGATTGCAAGTGTGTCCTTGTGCACGTGCATCAAACAAACCAGGGACCCAATTGTAAAAACATTGCTCCGTAGCACTACTAATGGCGAAAGCCCCCAGAGGGCACCTTTAAGTTCCAATGAAAAGTGTTGATTGTGTTCTGGGAATTATCCGGATTAAATGTACAGTGACATTACCTTCCGTCCAACAGAACGGACCCTAAAAGGATGTAGTGTGTAGATTAAAAAGTGGGTAATAAATATATATTGAACGGAATGATCACAAACTGTAAACAATCTATGAGAGCAATGAAATGAATGGAAAGAGATGATGTAGTTTTTGAAGATGGTGAGCACCGAAAACAAAATCATATTCACCTCTTTTATATTTGGGTGGGTGCAGAAATCTTAGGGACAGATATCTCAAAATAAAACCTAAAACTATTTGCATGGTTATATACAACTTTAGGTAAATGAGAAAATATAATTTTTGTAATGTGGCTGAACCAACTCTTTAAATCTTATTGATTCCCAACCACCAAGGAGGGCATACATAGAAACAGACAAGGATTTATAAACTTTGTAACATGAGATTTGAAACATATAAAAGATGCAACTTAATATCAACAAGAAGCTTCTAATGTTTAGCACGTTCAGAGTGTACACAACTGCAAATAGTAGTTTTTGTTGTTGGAGCACAACAATGTGCTCAGTCATTATTATAAGAAGGATGAAACTTTAATGATCCCCATAGGGAAATCATATTGTAAATATGAAAAGGATGTTTTTCCGAGTTTATGAGGGGTGCATCAAGGCAACAACATAAAGAGCAAGTTTCCAGCCTTTGTCATTTTAATGTGGCTCGGCGGTGTGTATAGGGGTTTTGGAGTTTTAGACCAAATTTCACTCCTCGGCGTCGCTGTTGTCTGTTTCCCCTCTCGCTGCTCCGTCGCCGCTGACTTCTGTTTATGCAGAACGTGGCGGCTCGGCTTCATCTGCCCCTCACAAAGGAGAGCAGCTTGTATCGCTCTCTATGTTAATGGCTCTCCCTTTGTTCGTGTGCTGCACATGTCGATAACTCCCGGCTTTAATCCAAGGCCTGTGTCTTGGGAGTAGCACATTCCCGGTGGCGTGCGTGCAAGGATTAGCCGCAAGGGTCGCTGTAACGGGGTCTAATCTACAGCAGGCCTGTTCTTCAGCGACTCGCTGCCTTGAATACATCTGTATAGCAAACACAATAAGGGTGCTAGACATCCCCGCTCTGCAAATGCACGGCTTTATTACCTCTCACAATGAGAGGCAGGTTTTTGAGTGGCATGGAGCTTGTCGTGCATTCCCACAACTAGCAGGTATTTGTGTGTCTCTCGCACTTTTAGCTGCATGTGTTCAGGTGCTTTCTGGACTGCTGAGAGTGAGATATCAAACAAGAAGGCTGTTTATCTGCGCAAACAATCCTTTCGTGACTGGAGTCGGTGATATCATGCATGAACACATGCACATTCTCCCACTAACAACAGCTAAGGTCAGCCCTCTTGTGTTAGCAGCGGCACGCAGGCCTGAGTAATGAGTGCAGATACACTTCATGTAAGCTGTGGGTGTTACCTCCAGCCTTTGTTTGCCCAGTCACTCAAACACTTGCAGGTTAAGTGGAGGTACATGTTGAGGTTTTTTGTGCCCTGATCTCCCCCCTCGTCTTGACTGATCGACCCAGAACCAGGAGTTCACAGCTCCCCTGTCCTGCAGGTGAACCATGAGAGCTGCTCTCGCATGAGGGTGTTTTACATTGTAAAGATATTAGGTGTGTCTGAGGGCATCTGGAGTGTGAAAACAGACTGACAGACGGAGAAAGACAATATCAGAGTACACGGCGTACCAGCCCTTGTTTAGCTCGCTAGTTCAGCAGGTTCACCCTTTTCCCTCAGGCCTAGAATGTGTGGAGACTGAGGTCAAGAAAGAGCAGAGGAGGAAGGACAGGAGGACCAGGAAGGACACATTTTGATTTAATTTGTTTGTCCTCCTAACACACGATAATCAGTTTTGGAATTCGTAGCCTACTGATGTCTTTTTTCCCCCAGTAATAGTAGCAAGATTACTGTGGGAAAATACTCTCAGTGATCACACATGACTAAGCACATTTACTCAAGTACTGTACTTTGGTACTTTGTACTTGTACACTGCTACATTTCAGAGGGAAATATTGCACGTTTTACTTTGTTTGACAACTAGTGTCACTTCGCAGATTATGATTTTTCAGAAAAAATTCATGATCAGTTTATAAAATATGATGCATTGTTATGGATTACCCCTATAGTATATAGAATATTTAAAAGTAGTTCCCTGTAAATAGCCTACAACATTAAAATACAGCTGGTATGACTTGCTTATAATACTTATATACTTTTACTTTGGGTTAGAGTTTGAATGCTGGACTTTTACTTATAATAGAGTATTTTAAGTGGGGCTGTAACCAAGGATTATTTCCATTATCAATTAATCTGCCGATTATTTTCTTGATTAATTGTCTACAAAATTAGCTTGAGTCGTGGTACTTTACCTTAAGAAAAAGATCTTAAGGATCTATTTTTCCACCGCTGAATACTACAGTACAGTACGTGTATTACCACGTGTCTACTGTAAAGTACTCATTTAGTTTGCTATAACACAAAAAGACTATATTTGCAGTTTTGTGGGATTTGTTTGTATTCAGATCAGCTGATGAAGGAACCAAACAAACAAAATAAAGAGAATGAGTAAGAGGGAAATAAAGAACTTATCTGATGTTGAATGTAAAACCTGAAAGTAAATCTGTCAGATAAATGAAGTGGAGTAAAGAACACAATCACATTTCAATCACTCATTAAAGGAGTGGATTAAAAGCAGAAACTGAAATGCTCAAGTAAAGTAATACTACCTTAAATTTGTACTTAAGTACAATATTTGAATAGAACAGATAAAGTATTTATGTATTATAGTGACAAGGTCTCTGTCTGTGATGTAGATTGAAAATTGAAGCAGGGAGGTAAACAGAGAAGCAGAGAAGCTGGAGGGCAGGGACGGAGTAAAAGCGAGCAGAGAGAGGTTTTCGACACCTCTGTAGCAGCTGGCTCTGCCAGACACGCCATCCTGCGTGGGTTCACTGACAGGCATTACTTCACCTGCCCTGTGGTTACCCAGCGAGAGACCAATAACACACACATACTGTACAGACACAGTCTTCACCACGCAATACTGTCACATGTACATTCCGGGAGATTCACTGGAGCCTAAAGATTCATTTTAAAGAGCTCTGAAAGGGTTGACAGTTAGCAAAACACTGTCTGAAAACTGTATTTTATAGGTTAGCTCCTCATCAACCCGCCCTCACACCACAATCTTGATTTCATAGAGGATGTAAATCTTCCTTTATTTTGGATTTTGATAAAGATTTTATGACAAATTGAAGTGCCTTCCAGAAGTAAGTAGGGCTGTCACAGTTAAACGCGATAATAACACGTTAAAGCAAATTTGTTTTAACGCCACTAACACAATCAATCTTTCAGAGGTTGTAGCAGGCTTAGTGTTAAAGCTAGAATGAAGATACCATAGAATATCTAAGGAATCCACTTATACCAACCAGGTCATACTGGCTTGTGAAGCTCGTGAAGGAGGTTAAATAACGCTCCAAACTTACACTACATTTTGGCGAGGAAAAACTGGAATGGCCATTTTCAAAGGGGTCCCTTGACCTCTGACCTCCAGATATGTGAATGTAAATGTGTTCTATGGGTACCCACGAGTCTCCCCTTTACAGACATGCCCACTTTATGATCATCACATGCAGTTTGGGGCAAGTCATAGTCAAGTCAGCACACTGACACACTGACAGCTGTTGTTGCCTGTTGGGCTGCAGTTTGACATGTTATGATTTGAGCATTTTTTTTATGCTAAATGCAGTACCTGTGAGGGTTTCTGGACAATATTTGTCATTATTTTGTGCTGTTAATTGGTTTCCAATAACAAATATATACATACATTTGCATAAAGCAATCATATCTGTCCACTCCAATATGGAAACGAGACATTTTGAACAGATCAAAAATGTGTTTGTGTTAATTTACAACTTAGGGCATTTACATTCTTAACATCATTTATCTAGAAATTAACATGCTACTAGTTGTGTAATGAATTCATCGAATGGTTAGATTATACTTTAAAATCTCATACGAACATGAACATTTCAGTTCAGGGGTGAAGGATGATTTTTCTTCCCATTTTTGTATTTTATGTCCTTAAAAGCACTTGTGATTTTTGTCATTTTGCCACCATACTCCCCATAACCCAAACACATCACATTTTCTTTTTTTTTTTACACAATGCCTGTTGGGTTTGTGGAGAAGGTGACAAAAATAGAAATGGGTATTTCACAGGGGAAGGCCTCGGGACATGTGGCAGCATTACACAATATACAGTATACAGTCACAGACACTCTCAGGAGACATTACAAACAAAAGCAGCCTCTGGGAACATGAAGTTACACAATCCAGCTTCTGAGTGACTTCTGAGGTGGCTGTGTAAAACAACAAATGTGAGATGGGACCGCATCATCCATATAACATGCTGACTTACATAAATGAGATTCAGCCAACTCACATGGACTCCCGGGGGAATCAGTGAGGCGTCGTCAGAGCGGTCGGTCAGTATCATGTTTAGCCTGTTCACACGTGTACCACACACACATTGTTATACTATACAGTATGGGTTAGGTGTCAGTCATTAAGATCTGTTACCATTTGCATGTTAACAGCACAGACTGTGACATAACTGTACATAATACTGACTTCAGACCTTTGCACACTTCTTTCAGAAAATGTTGTTTTTACACTCCAACTCTAAAACTGTCATCCATCATATAGTTTCAGAACCTAAAGGTGACAAAAATGATTACGGAACAAAAGGAAATCAATACTGAGATAAGATAATGTTTCTCCAAGGCAACAAGCTGTGAATGTGCTTGTGTGTGTCTGTCATAATTCCAGCTGCTGTTTTGGATCAACTGAGTCAGGGTCCGGTTCTTTTTGATGTGATCTTCCAGCATTTTCAGTCATTATCAAACAACCCGATCTCATGGAAAGCGTATAAATAGAACGACCTGAGGATGCATTTTAGCCTTTTCATGTGTCATTTATACAGCACGCAACAAAACTACAACTTCCGCAGTTAGGTTTAAGGCCCAGACACACCAACCCGACATCAAAGACCTAGCGGCGATGAAAACCGACCATTGCATCGCCTCACGTCGCATTAGTCTTGGCACTCTTTTTTTTTTCCTTACCAGGAGGGATGAAATGCTTGATGGCTGCATTTAGTGTACATTTTTGCTAAGAATGTTTGCGTTGGATTCATTATGCAAGGCCCCCCCCCCCCTTTTAAAGACATAGTTTAAGGTGGTATGGTATTTACGGCAGCATGCTTATTGGTTTCATGACCTTTCTACTAATGCAACCAGATGTCTCGCATGATAATACAAGCTGACTAGTGTTCAGCAGCCTGCTCATTTACATATATCTATCCCTGTGTCCTTAACTGCACTTCCAGTGTGTGTAAATATGTGGCATCGAGGTGTAAACCAGTAAATGGGACATGGCTTCAGCAGAAATGTCTTATGATGGGTGTGTGGCCTTAGGGTTAGGCGGTGAACTTCATGAAAAAGGCACAGCCGTTGGTGTGTAGGTTATCTACGCCTAAATGCTGATGTGTATACAATGTGTCTCTATCTGATAAGTACCAGGGTATGCAAAACTACAATACCCACCTGTTGATGCAGATATAATAAGCAGTAATCGTTACATGCTGTAAGCAGAGTGGTACACTTCTCCCACATGACATTTCACCACGAACTGGATAGTATTTGGGTTACTATATTCAAATACAATCTTTGAGATTAATGCAACACAGTTTGTGATATGATGGATATTTAGACTTTGCTTAAACAATCCCTAATTTGATATATCTTGTGCTAAAAGCATATTTGTAATACTGTGTGTCAAGTATATTTTATCAGAGTTGCAGTGTTCTTTCATGTACTAAGTCAGTTTTACTTTGGCAGTCAATAAGCATTAGTTTTATATTAATGCAGAATAGACTTACATGTTTACTTTGATTGTACTCTACTAGTTGTACTATACCAAATGAAAGTGCCCTTCTAAATGTGCTTAGGTGAGTTCATATACTAAATCCAGAGGTTTAAAAGTTGAACCCACAGCCTTTTAATCAACTGAGCTATCTTTTTCTTATTCTTTATTGAGTTATCAGCTTTCACACAGGGAATAATTAATGTATATATGGAGTACAACTGAAATGTGAATATGAGTTAAAAACAGGAAAACAAGTCTTGTTTTTTTTGTTAAACAGAGACGCAAACATGGGATGCACCTACTGATCAAATCACTATAAACAGATGCCTTTTAAATTCCACCCATACCTGCTTATACTGTGCATGGTCACACATGCTTTGAGCGAGGCGTACAGTAGCACACCCTGAAAAGGTCACTGAGTCTATAGCAGGGTGCCTTTTAATTAAATTAAGATTATTTAAACATCTTGTCAAAAACTGATAGAGGTACCTAACTCAATAAAGTAAAACTTTAAAAGGCAAAATATTAACAATAACTAAGATGCATATAATCATATTTTTTTAACCAAACTATTGAGTTAAACACAGAAAAACCCACCAACAAATTTGCACTAAATCTGTCTCACAAAATCTCAAGCAATTATAACAAAAGTTTTGTGTGTATTCAGTCACTGAGCATTGTGCATTATTCAGATTTTGGTACAGATTTTCTGACAAAAAGCCTTTCAGAAGTAAGATAGATTTATTGCTAGTTAGGGCATTAACATTAAAATTCTTTATCTAGAAATTAACATGCTTCTTGTTGAGTACTGAATTCACTGAGCGGTAGTTTCTGCTTTTAAAAAAATCATAAATGTTTTTTGCAAACAAATTTACCCTATGCAAAGTCCTTAAGTACAGGGTTAAATACACCGTAATGTAACACTCTAAATACATAAAAGGTATCAAGTCAAGTCAATGTTATTTGTACTTTTTTGACATCATGTTAATGTTACAGACATATTACAGTAATAATGTCATTATAATCTAATAAAAATGCCAAACTGTAATTTATTCTTCAAATGTTATTTCTTTGTCCAACATGTGTTCATTACTGCTTCTTTAAAATCCTCCTTCCTGGTAATTATTAAGTTTACAGAAACAAAGACAAATTGAAAGGCATCTGAAACGGAATGGGGACGGCTGAAGGATGTTATTCAACGTTTTTACCGGATAGCGTGACTGCAGACTACATAAGCACTCTGACTGTAAACTGAGGTCATCCTCTGCGTTCAAAGACCTGGGCCCTTCGCCAAGTAGTGAAGGATTCTGCAATACCTGTGGCCAACGGCGTTTGGGGCCATTAGCGCAGGGCGTGTCTGCATACTGTCCAATTTTCTGCTTTGTGTGAAATGACTAAGCATTCACATTAACCCAAATGAGATGACAGCTTTATGGCTGTTGAATGGAGAGTAAAACATTGATGCAACGTGGCCAACAGGCAGCTCTCAGGTGCCACGGGAGCGACTCGGGTGCAATGGTTACGAGGAGACGTTCCAAAGATCACCTTTTTTTCAGTTTGACCTGAGCAAAGTATGAAGTTCTACAAAGAGTTACATTGCACAACAGTCCGATACTGAAACTGCATATGTATTTCAGTGAGGATTTGGTTCGAGATTACTCAAGTTTCCGCCAATCTCTTATAACACAATGCAGGAAATAGTTTATACGCGGCCATAGTTTGAGAGAACAATGGCAGCTAAGCTTTGGAGCAGTGTTGTTTCTTGTTTCTAGGTGTGAACACGCCTGCCTATCGACAATCACAACTGTTTAAACGAGATAAAGCGAGTCCATTACCAGCTCAGGTGTGTGACCATTCAGAATCGAGGCTTTCGAGTCAACATGTGTAACACCTGTACTGATAAGTAGCTCTAAAATCTTCAGACAAAGACGGGGAGATGAATATGGCGTTCTTATCAGCATGTGAAATGACAGCCATTTTATCCCAGAGGGAGTTGATACAGCCTTTTCAATACAACCAGCATACTTTAAATAACCCTTTGGCCCTGACTAATTACTGCAGTACAGTTTTATCATTGCTTTGTTCCTACTGCACATTTAAAAGCTATTTACATTCCTTTCTTTTTACCTGACGTGTAGGTACATAACAGTGCATGCTATAGATGGATAGACAGATTCCTCAAATGAGGATGTATCCCATCTAGGAATGATGTCTGCATATTTGTCTGTTCCCCCAAGACTGAAACAGTTTTAAGTAGCTGTCAGGCCCATCACTAATTACACCCCGCGTGTCACCTCATCAATCAACTGTTAGTTTTATTATCTCTGCAAGCTCGTCTACGCCGAGGTGGAGTTTTTTACCCGACGGTTGGTCGCGGTAAGCGGATGATTACTCATTTGTATACGATGCACCACTATTCATGTCAGGCGTACCATTATCAGCGCGACACATCTTCACCTGTACATTCAAATACACGTGTAACCACTCGTTTCGACCTGCAACAGCTATCACCTGCTGTTCAGACGACCACACGGGCCATACCACCACGTGTGTTTATGTTTGGTGTGTTTATGTTTGGTGGCGTGAGGAGATGATTGTGTGGCCTAAAAGATTTCTAAAATGTGGAGAAATGGCAAAGAAAAACAGCTGAAGAGGAAGTGTGCGCAGTGAAAAAGAGGGATGGATTCTTTCAGAAGAGAAACCGAAAAAAGAAGTGCTCGTAGGGGCGCTCTGCTCGTTGCTGTGGATTTGCATACATTGTATTGAGAGACAACAGAGTGTGCCCGTGCATGCTTGTACTGTATGAGACACTGTATTGGAATGCTGGCCCCGGGCACTCAGCAGCTCACAGCTTTAACTTCTGTAAACAAACTAATAGCAGGAGACTGGAGGACCACACAGCCTCTCTGGTGAAACTGCAGCCTGTAGTCCCACACTACTACTACTACTCCTGCTGCTGCTACTGCAGCTGCTGCTGGGGACGCAGAGGCTGATTTACTTTACTGAAGGAGGCCTTGAGTGCTGGCTTTAAATATTATCTATACTTCCGTTCAATACTTCCAATTTAATGCCCATTATAAACACTAAAGGCAAAATCCGCTCACTGCTTTATGCTCCCGTACTAACTCATTTATGCATTCTTCTATGTTTCAATCATGGGTCTTTGTCAGACACAAAGTAGGACAAAGACTTTACAGTCAAGCTGAAATTAAAAATGCATTTTTAACCCTTTTAGTGTAGATCACATCCCCGGTCATATTGTGCATCTATTTAACAATAAATTCCCCCAAAAATTACAAAATAACACTTTCTTTGCATTTTTATATCAAAATCCAATCTTTTTTTTCTTCCTGTAAAACAAAATATGCCACATGTTTACGTAAGCTAGTACAAGCCATTTTCAACCAATAATATCATGACATCCACCCGTCAATCAATCTGCGACTTTAAGCGGCACTTGGAGCTATAGACTTTCATGTCAGAGCTAAGATCTTTCTTTTGTTAGCTAGCTAACACTATGGTATGTCGGTGTGTTTATGGGTGTTCGCCACCTCAAACGCTGTTCCTTCTCTGAATCTGTGACAGCTCCAGATTACGTGCAAACCATTTTACTGCGAACTGCTTCGGCAACTGCATGTAGTATGCGATATGCTTCGTCTCTCTCTCCCTGACGGATACTGCAGTCCCGTCTGTGTACACCGCTGGGGCCTCTCCTACTTTGAAAGTAAGCACCTTTAGGTAAACTTTAAAAAAAATAATGTACTTGGCCTACATACAATATTCAATGGTTTTGTTGTTATAACGTTAGCAATAACTTTACATTATCCACCAGCCACTGACGATGAAGATGTATGCTGCCAATATGTTCCGTGTATTCCGTGTCCGTAATTCCTCCCAACGTTATGTCCCGCCTGCCTCTCATGTTTCTCTCGGAAATACGTAGATACTCTTAAGATGCCGTTTCAGATTGACTTTAAACAATTCCATTCCCACAGAGTGGGTCTAAGAATGGATATACTCTGTGCTAGTACGCCATTGCAAATTTGTCTGGTCTAGCAGGTGCAAATGAATGACCTATTGAACTGAGCATTCTTATGTACCTGTAGAGGTGATAAAGTCCCCACATAAAGTCAGTGCTTGTCAGGCATGGTTGTTGTGAGAAAAACTAAACCCAAACCCTGCATGTATTTAGAGAGCTGAATACAGTCTTCCAAGATTGCGCCTCAGTCTTTCCAGTGAAAGTGGCTCATCGGCCGCATATGCCAGAAACGTTTTTTAGTCCTCTTTGGCCCATAGAGCTCGAGCATCAGTGTCTTTCTCTGGGTGAGCTGGCTGCTTTCCTGCTGGCTCCCCACACTGATGAACGGCACTAAAATAATTTACTTATATGACTCCTAGAAACGTTTCAGTGTTTATTAGACCTAATGGCTCAAATTGTGAAATTGCAGAGTCATGTTGGAGTGTCTGAAACGCCCAGAAAAATTGATTAATCGATTTATGGACAATTCTTTTGTAGGCTAATGATTTTATGTGGGGCGGGGGTGGAGTCTTCAGAGCTAGTTGGTGTCTCATGACCTACAGCTCTGACTGAGACTTCTAGAGCAAAATCACTTCAGGTCAGCCTTGTCTTGTTGTTTCACACTATTGCCCCTCTATTTACAGTGTCAAGGCTGCAGCTCATGCTTGAGATGACACATTATAAAACAGAGCAATGGATGAAATAGAGATAGGGTTTGCCTGAAGCCACAAGTTCAGAGGACATTGGAAAAATCATTAGCCACAAGGAGTGGAAACTGGTACCCAAAAAACACAGTGAATGTTAAAGTACATCCCTATTTTGAACCATGATCAGGAAAATCCCTCGGGTAAAGATTATTAAAAAGTATCAATGAAATAAGTTAAATATGATTATGTTCATATGGTTTTGGAGGGAGGCTTGAACAAACTAAAGATGATCCTACCAGACAACAACAAACAAAAAAAGGTTTTTATTACCATTTTTACCGTTTTTAATAAAAACAGTCATGTTGGAGCTGCTCCAATTCCACACCCCATGGACGAGACACAGTAGCATGCAGGTGTTTACAGCATGTTTAACAGCACAGTTTAACAGCAAGAATAAAAAATAGTAGGAATGATCATGTTAAAACTTTAGTGTCAGGTATTTTAGATAAATGTGCAAATGAAAATGAAACGAAAATGAAAAGTGACGGAACATAATGACACTGTGTCAATTTTCCTTTGTCATGAAAACATTTAATACTGATTTAAGTTATCTTATTTCTGTAACAATATCACTATGATTCTGTGTGTCTAAATCATTTGGAGATAATAGTCATCACATCATTAAAGGGGCATATTGGTACATGCCTATCAACCACATTAAGATATTTATAGTAGGCTATTGTATGGCTCTTTTTCTTTTATGGCTCATTTTATTATAGTATTTATAGTATTTCGCAGACTGTTTGTGTTTGATGTTGCTCTTAAAGTCGGGCTGATCCCAGGTCAGCGAGCAGCCCACTGAGGTGTCGGCCTGTCTCAATCCTGCCTTTGTTTGGCGCCCTGATAACAATCCAACTGTCACCTCATAATGAGCTGGAACAGGTTGGATGGCATGTTAAACATCCAAGAAACCTCCCTGTGCACTCGTTCTCTGCACTGCAGTCACACGCGATGGGCAACCCTCGGGTGTGGAAAGATCACAACACAGCCATGCGTCACCGCGTGAGTGTGTGTACGTACATGTTGGTGTAAACCAAATGACAGTTACGCAAATCTCGGGAATTCTCTGTCCCAGTTACTAACATAACATATTTAATAGGGTGTGTGGAGCGGGGCCATTGTCTTCTGGCCGTAGACCCATGATGGATGTGCGTTGAGGAAACCATTAATCTTTAATAATACTCTGATTGTTGCGCTTATGAAATGTATTAACCAACGCAAATGACCTGCGTTCCATTTCCTGCTGCACACTAGTGGGTTGTGTGGGAGCTGGAGGTAATTAAATATGGAGTGGGAGATTGATTTTGGAGTTTGCTACCTTTCCTGTCCCATCTTATGGACACTTACGCAGTTCTCAGGGGTCTTGGTGGGCTCTTTCGTACATTGCGAGTCATCTCAGGAGCGGAGACTGCAAGTAACTGAGTGCATCTTCTGAAGGGATGTACCTCTACACTACTGAAGTACTTGTATTTTAGCACTGTTTTTATGCTACTTTGTACATCTATTCCACTACATTTCACATGGGAATTTTGTACTTTTTACTTCACTGCACTTATTTGTCAGCTATGTTGGTAATCAACCAGCCCGTTCTCATTCCCAGAGTGTAAATTACCAACTCTTTGTCACACCCATTGGCATATCTTACCAACGCACACGGCACCTTTTAGCACCGGTATGAGACGCATCGGGCTTTCAATAAACTATAATGTAAACCCACCCGGGTCAATATTAAACGCTCAGAGAAAGTGCCCCAGGAGTGTGATGATGTAGTTTAATGGGCGAAGGTGATGGATGGGTCCAACAAATACAGGGCTTTCATCCAGGAGACCGCTGTTCGTGTCCCGTGCATTACGTTTCACTTTCACGTTACAATCAGCTGTTCTTTCATGTCTGGCTGGCGAATGGAGTGCGAAAAATTGTCCAGATATACTATGAGCGATGTCACTCTCTTACATAGAGCGAGTGATTTTTATTAACTGTCAGTTACTGTCAGCGCCGATTTTGACCAGTGAAAATAGGTTAGAGGTGGAGCAGGTGCACAAAACTTCTCATACATAGAGCCAGGGCGAGCGATTTTTCAAACAATCGACACGTCACCTTGCCTGTTCGCTGACGCACAGAGCAGGTTCGGACATCTTCATCGGGAAAAACTGAAACAAAGTGATGTGATGCTCTCTAGTTCGTTCTCATCGCATCCAGTTAGGAAGAGGTGTAAACCTGTTTTTGTTTAATTCGCAACATTAAGCAAGTTTTTACTGGGGCTGAAAAGTGAGGCAGAGGGGTTTGACAAAGCGTCAGTATGTGACGAGGTGGGATGAGAACATGTTGCATCATCATCTCAATAGTATTGATTTGTATTACATTTTTGAATTATAGTGACAAAGTTTACAATAAAATAAGCACAGACAAAACTTAAAAAACATTTTAAGATAAAACATTAAAAAAAATTCATGCAATGAATGGATAAACTGTATAAATACTGTG
>CAKALG010006620.1:0-10830 GCA_916700815.1 Helicolenus hilgendorfi
AACGCACGACCGCAGCTTCAGTTACACTGCGCATGTGTCATACCCCATATCCCAAGACCCAAGTTCGCCCGTGACCAAGCCTCCTTTCCACAGGCCTTGGGGGCTTGATAGTGACCCGGCAGCCATGTAGAGACCAGCTGAGGAAATCCAAAGCACGCTACTGCTTCTCATCGATGATAATTTGTTTGGTTTCCTTTAATACCATTTTAAATTACATACTGGATTTTACTCATTTTGGCCAAAGCACATATAAGATAATTTAAAGCTCGTAGTCTCAGCTGTCTCAACACACTTTACAAACCAAAGAAAAAAAATAAAGCAATTTTTAGACACCCCTTAAGGCATTATAGTCTCGTTTAAAACCTTTTTTCTGTTGTACAGCTCAGAGTCTCCACATCCCAGCGAGTGGTGATTTCACTGGGGGAGTAAAAAAGAAATAGACTGAATCAACTTGGTCTAAATCCTCAGGGAAATGCAAAGAGGTCCACATCACAGTTTAAAAAACAAAGTACTTTAAATAGTAAAGGTTTCAGTGTTTTCACAGGGGGAAGGGGAACTTTGGTCTTGTATTGCATTATTTTGCTGCATTTTTTTTCTCTGCAAGTCTGTCCTCAAAGCAGTTTGCATTATGGGAGAACGGCCTCTTAGCTACCCCCATCTGTTAAATGCTATAGTCTAATCACAGAGGCTTTGGTCATAGTGTGCTAACAGTTGTTTTATTATTCACTGAGAGCGCCAACAGGATTTGTCTCAAGATGATGTCATCACTACGGAAGCTCCATAATTTTAATTCTTAAGTTTTTATTCTTATCGTATCCTACTTATTTCTTACTTTCTATTTATCGGTACTTACTTTTCTGTGTTTGTGCTTCTGCACCCGGATTTTCTCCATCAATAAACGCACATCTTATCTTATCTTATTTTATTATCTTATCTTATCAAATAACATGTTAGTTGTGTTTTTGGTAGATTTTCATTAGTCCTCCATATATTAACACTCAAATGCATAAATACATAAATAAATACATACATTTAAAAATAAATGTAAAATAAATAAAAATGTATGCAATAATTTCAAAAATAAATAAATGCAAAAAATTATAAATACATGTAAAAACATTATGAAATTAATACATAAATAAAAGGGAAAGTTAAACAGAAGAGAAATTAAATAAGGGAATTAATACAAAGATAAATAAATAAAGAAGCAAATTAAAACAGAAATAGCAATTTATGTCACATTCTATCAATTAATTAATGGCTACATTTATTTTTAATATCATTTTGCTACATTTAATGACATTTATTTATTTATTTATCAATTTTTACTTTCTATAAAATCATAATCAGGAAATGAAGTTAATTTTTAATGTATGTACTGGTAAGATATCTGGGCCGAACTAAAGAAAATACTGAGAACTCTGAAATATGTCTGGACTTCTCAGGTACATATATTTTACATATTCTATGAATATTATATTGCATATACATATTTTATATATTACTGTATATATTATTCTACAAGAATACAGGATTATCTGCACTGCCTCAGAATCTCAACTATGGACAATCAGTCAATCATGCGATTAATTGTCATTAACTAATTTAATTGATTGACAGCCCTAGTTCAGACCAGATTGTCTTGTCTTAGAGAAGATTTAATGATCATATCAAATGTCAAATTACTGCAAGCATAAGTGCTACCAGTAACTAACAACATTGGTAGTTATTAACTTGTCTTCAACACCCGTCCTAAACTAAAGGTAGATTACAGCCCGCAAGTGTAAATATTTTGTAATGTGGGTTACCGAGGAAATACTAATACATATTGGCTACCTACACTTCAGGTACATGTGAACATAAAACAAGGTTGTCAGAAATTTGCATATACTGTAAGGAGAACTGTAAGTGTAATTACCCAGTACATATAGAATAATTGCAAGGTACATAGATTACATACGTAGATTTATATATGTCCCTTTCATTGCAGCTATGTCATGAAGAGAAGCTGAGCCACGTGTGCCTCTGTAATACTCTGTAACTACTCTATAATTACTGTCACAAAGGGGTGAACAATGTAAGCTTATTATGTAATATTCATTAGGCACACCCTTCCTCTCATGCTTAGCCTGCATAAAAACAATATTAAAGGGTGCTAAAATGTATTATCCGGAGCATTAATATAGCAGCAAACAACTATTTGGAGTAATGTCTACCTCAGGGGTTCCCAAACTTTAAAGTGGCAGCAGGCAGTTTATATGTTTGGCATCATTTGGCAAAAATCCCATAATAACCTTTCAGTCTATTGTAATTCAAGTGTTCTGAGAGAAAACTAGACTTCTGCTCCTCCTCATGGCTCTTTCTTGGCGTTCTTGCACCAGATTTCACAATGGCAGCGGCGTCACAAACTTTATCATTTCACAGCTAAACCGTGCACTACAAGATGATTCTGAAAACATCTGAGGAGAGAAATAGGCATTAACGTAACATAATATTCATTCATATTTGATCAGCGCTGCCTAATTTGACCGTTTGGTCGGAGTTGGCGAGTGATTGACAGCCGGCTCTCATAGACGGCAGATGGACAGCAGACCTGAGATCAGCTCTTACTGCTTGTTTTCCTCCAGTATGTGAAATCTTGCAGATGCCGTTAGGAGCACCGGAGGACACAGAGGGACATGATTTTTTTCAGATTACCTGTTTCATGTAGTACTGTCACGTTATAAAAATAACTTTTTTTTAATCATATTTGCTCCAATCTCACCTACTTACCTCTCCTCCTACCACAAATAGCAATTTTAAAATAGATGATTATATAAATAATTTAATTTGAATATCAGCACCATAGCCCCATTGTTCATTGTTACCCAGTATCCTAATAATAATAATAAAATTATTACTACTAATAATAATACTGTTTGCTGTAATTATTAAATAGGTACCTAGTAATTAAAAAAAAAAAAAAAGCCCTTAACGTCGTTAACATATAGGTACCCACCATACACAGTAATTGGTGGGCTGTAATCTAAAGCGTTACCAAACTAAGTATTATAGTTGAGTGTGTATACTCAACCTACAAGCCTGTATTATAATTCAGCAAATATGTTTTATTATTAAATGCCAAACTTATTCAAAAAGCTCCATTTGAGCAACAAAAAGACAAAACATTAAAATAGCAGGAAAGATTCCCGTATGTCATAATTAATTATAAAACACAGTGTGAGCAAGAAGAGAAATCAGGAGTCATGTTAAGTGTCATGTCTACGATGAATCCTCCTTTCGCTGTTACAGGTTTGTGTCTAAATTTAGTCATAGTAACGATCATCATGTTTCAGTGACTCTGCAGGGTGAGACGCTCTCGTCTCCACGGTGGCCCTGAAGTGAGCTGATTGATTTGCATACATTAAAGAAGTTCAAAGGAGGAGTGATAATTAGCATTGTTCCAAACTGTTCTTCTCAATCATTGTGACATTTGTGGCCTGACTTATTAGTGCACAAACGGCGGCTGAATAAGGTGCCGTACTTACATTCCACTTTGCAAGAGAGACGCAAAGACGATGATTCATCGTCTGTCAACCTCACACGTCTCCCTCTGAGAGACTCCCAAACATGTCGGCCGTATTACGGGTTTTCTCGATCGCTTTGGTTCATCTTTTAAAAGTCTTAACTTTCTCTAAACTGTAAAGTGCAAACGTCACAACTGTTAAATGGAACATCACAACTCTATTACATGTCTGCAGAAGGTAGCAACTACCCCAAAAAAACTTCATTCATGCTTCAAAACCGAGTTATTTGCCAAATGACTTGGAACTTATGGGAAAATATAATAACATTTCTCAACTAGAATGACACTCAGAGAGTGCAGAGCTCTGCCAAGCTGCCAGCGTATGAATGCCCCCAATGAATCAATGTTTGTTTGTTTGTTTGTTTGTCTGTTAGCAGGATTACTCCAAAAGTCCGTGATGGATTTGAATAACATTTTTTGGAGGGGTAGGGTGTAGCACAATGAACAATCCATTAGATTTTGGTAGCATCCGGATCATGATCCGGATTCAGGAGATTTTTAATGATTCCGATCAGCCTGAGCATTAAAGGTCCCATATCGTGCTCATTTTCAGGCTCTTACTTGTATTTTGTGTTTCTACTAGAACATGTTTACACGCTGTAATGTTAAAAAAACACCTTTATTTTCCTCATACTGTCTGCCTGAATATACCTGTATTTACCTTCTGTCTGAAACGTACATTTCGATGGAATTGCAATGGAATTGCGTTGCTAGGCAACAGCTTGGGTCCACGTTTACTTCCTGTCAGCTGATGCTATTTACATCCGCTGCAACAGGAAATAAACTGGGACACATTTAGAATGTTTACGCGTAAAACCGTGTAATGGCCTAAATATGGTATATTTGTGACATCACAAATGGACAGAAATCCTAACGGCTTGTTTCAAACGCACAATTTCTGAATACGGGCTGTGTGTATTTCTCCGTATATTGATCATTTCGATTGTTTAACAGTATTTATAAAGCACTTAAACCTGCTTTATAAAATAAAAAGACATGAAAATCTCATTTTTTTCAATATGGGACCTTTAAGACCACAAGGTGTAACACATGTGCAGTGTAACTGATGACGCGTGACCCCGCCTCCCTCTGAGAGCAGAGAGATACGTGTGTGGATGTGTGGCGAGCTGCTCGCCGTCCGCAGTGAGAAAGAACAAAGTGGTAGATGATGGAATGAGAGACAACTTAGTGTAACGTTATACAGACATACCAAGGCTGCTGAATGAGAGAGGCATCCGCCGATACGTTACACGGAAACACACCTTGTTAATAATAAGCCGACCACCTCACGGTACCGCCAGCTGTGAGCTGGGATCTGTTTTTAAAGTCACGCACCTTGGCGGAGGTCTGCGCTCTCCGAGTGCCATTCTAGTTATTTATTTGACTTTTTTTGGCTACACAGAAAAAGGATATGCAGATTAATGTACACAGTAAATTTATTTGTGTACATGTATTATAAACAGAAAAATCTCTTTTTATCTTTCATGTAAAGTTTATTACATGAAAACAGTCTAGTATTCTTGTAATATTACAAGTTTTTTCTCATAAAGTTATGACATTATTCTCGTAGTATTCCAACTCTTTTTCTCGCAAAGTTATGATTTCATTCTTGTAATATTACGACTTTATTCTCACATACAGTTAACGAAAATGTTGCCACAAAATGACATCTATGCTAAAAACAAAAACAACCCTGCAACAATAAATAAAAAGTGCTGTAGTTCAGTTAAAAAACAACAAATTGTACCTCCTTGTCATAGATATTTATGTAATATACATGCATGTTGGACAGATTTTGATAATTTAACGGAATATTTTGCATGTGATGACTCAAACGATGAAAGAATATTTAGAAGTTGTGAAGAGGACGACAGTCAACTCATCAGTTTTGATCAGCAAGACGTGTGCAATTTGCTTGAATGAATGAGAAATTCTAATCTGTTGTGAACAAAAATACAAATCTCATTCAAGAACTGAGCCAAAGCGAATGAGGAAAAGATATGAGAGCAGTAACTCTTTATAATAGTCTGTTCATTTGTAGCCCAGCTGGCAGCTCACATACCTTCACTTGGAAGTGCCGGGGCAGAAAAATGATTATTATAATTAAATAATTACTGTCTTCTGAAAGCAGACAGTCTTCTTATTTCACAACAGTGACATTATCCCGCTTATCACACGGCTACTTACTAAAGAAATCAATAATTTGACACAAAAACGGTCCGCAAGAGTCCGACATCAGAACTGATATATTAATTATATATATACATATATAATTATGGGTTGGTTAGTATTAGGGCTGTCAAAGTTAACGCAATAACGCAAATTCGTTTTAACGCCACTAATTTCTTTACGCAACTTGCACGTTTTAGGTTGTAGCGGGCTCAGTTTTAAAGCTAGAGAGAAGATGCTTCATCATATGAAAATAGAAAACCCTAATGAATCCATTGATACCAACCATGCCATTCTAGCTTGACCTCTGACCTCCAGATCAGTGAATGTAAATGGGTTCTATGGATACCCACGAGTCTCCCCTTTACAGACATGCCCACTTTATGATAATCACATGCAGTTTGGGGCAAGTCATAGTCAAGTCAGCACACTGACACACTGACAGCTGTTGTTGCCTGTTGGGCTGCAGTTTGCCATGTTATGATTGGAGCATATTGTTTTATGCTAAATGCAGTACCTGTGAGGGTTTCTGGACAATATCTGTCATTGTTTTGTGCTGTTAATTGATTTACAATAATAAATATATACATACATTTGCATAAAGCAGCATATTTGTCCACTCCCATTTTGATAAAAGGATTAAATACTTGGCAAATCTCCCTTTAAGGTTCATTTTGAACAGATTAAAAAATTAGTGATTCATTTGAGATAAAATATTTTAATCGATTGACAGCCCTAAATTTAATTTAATTATGTGAAATAACACCACATAGCATAGTATTAAATTAAATTGGGTAATACAGCATTAATACTTAACCAACATTTACAATTTGTGTAGGTTTTGTTCCTTCATTAAATTTGTGTGCAAGAAAAAATGTACTATTTTATCAATAATCATAAAAAGTCATGCATAACAATGAGTTCACAAGTTTGCTGCAGCACAGCAAACCTTTTTTTAATGTCCCGCCCATTTCAATTAAACACATTTCAACAAAAGGAGCCTGACACTTTAATAGTCAGCCAGCCAAACCCAAACTTTGTTTATCATCTCTCTGTTGTCTTCTTTGTCACCGCTTCAGCTTCAAAACCTCCACTAACAGTTGAACTGGTATTGCTGCTGCTGCTCTCTCTGCTCTCTGCTGCCAGTGCCTTCAGGCTCACTAGGCTGAGATGATTGACTGGTAACGGCGCCAAATGAATAATTTGCTTTTTCTTTTTTTAAATTGGCTGCATCAGCCTCAAGGGACTTCAACCTCTTCTCTCTCTCAGCTTTTCAGCACCACCTTTACTATACGCTTTTTCCTCTTTTTGTCTGTCCATTCCACTATTTCTCTAAACGTCACCAAACAGAGGTGGGAAAGGGCCATCGTAGACTGTATATAAGAAGTGAACATAGTCACCATGACGTCACCCGTTGGTTTGTGGACCGCAGTTTTGAAGCCACGAGTTTGACATTTTGGCCGTCGCCATCTTGGTTATTTGTAGGGATGGGTATCATTTAGATTTTATCGATACTCCTGCTTTCGTCGATACTCCTTATCGGTTCAGTTCTTCATTACCTTCGCCAAGGCCAAAGGCCTAGGAAGGAGGTTATGTTTTCACCGGCGTAGGTTTGTTGGTTTCTTTGTTGGTTTCTTGGTTTGTCTGTTAGCAGGATTACTACAAAAGTCTCTGATGGATTTGAATGATATGTTTCGGAGGGGTGGGGTGTGGCACAATGAACAATCCGTTAGAACCACCGGGTACAACACATGCGCAGTATAACTGATGACGCGTTGATCACATGAACACATGACCCCGCCTCCTTCTTTCAGATCAGCAACAGTAATGTTTACAAAAACCAAAGTCACTATATAAACTCATTAATATCTCACTGGAAACACTCTAAAATGTGAATAAAAGGAATAATATTCCTGAGTGAAGGATTATAGGACACAGAGAGCAGAGGAGGAGTGTGCTGCAGTGTGATAATAGATTACACCAAAACATTAAAAAAGTACTGATAAAAGAACCGATAATGTCGGAGCTTATCAATACTACAGTCTTTAAAAATTGTGGTGCCTGTTTAATACCGAGTTTTGGTACCCATCCTTTGTTATTTGCTATTAAGTGACACGAGTTTGGCATTTTGGCCGTCGCCATCTTGTTTTTTTGCAACCAGACGTGACATGAGAGGTTGGAGCTAAGTACAACCGAACGCTGAATAAGACATTTTTAGGCAACCAAAACATTCCAATTAACTTTCATGAACTGAAAACACACTGTGCAAGGTTTAACGTTGTAAGATGAAAACACGGACAACTCCCAGACCGGACATCGCCGTGGTAGCGACCTGTCAATCACAAGCTAGCCCCGCCCTAAAGCATGCCCTGCTTTATGGTCTATCTGACTCTAAATGGGAACATAATCAAAGAACTTATATCGCCAAGAAGTGAAAGTCAATTGATCATTCCATTGCAACATCAGCGCCCAGCAGCAGAGCTACGCTTCCGCCATTTTGGACTGAAAGCGACTACCGGACGCCGGTAAAACGTCCGCCTAAAAAGTGCCGTATAAAAGTAAAACTAAATTATTTCTATTCTGTTGTCATATTCTACCGAAATGGTTGAACAATAACATATTATAAATATAACCCATTTTCAGTCCAAAATGGCGGCTCTTCAAAAAAAAAAAAAACACTGAAGTTTCCTCTCTTTGCTTTTATACTCTTTGCCATAATTTACTAAATGAACATCATGCTGTATTGAAGAAGACTTGAAACTAGCGATTGAGACCATAAACTCATGTTTACAATGTTTACTTAGGTAATAAATCAAGTCAGAAGTAGGCTCATTTTCTCATAGACTTCTATACAATCAGACTTCTTTTAGCAACCAGAGGAGTCGCCCCCTGCTGGCTGGTAGAAAGAATGCAGGTTTAAGGCACTTCAGCATTACCTTCACTTTTCCAACACATTCTCACTCTCAACTCGTCAAATAGCGCCGCTTGGTTAGTGCCCCTCGGCATCGGAGACCAACGCACGGGGTTCCCCTCTTGTGTTACTGCTGGATGGACCGGGGACGGCGTGTCAATATACACTCGTTAAATGCATAGTGTCCTTCAAAATAAACACAACCACTTCGGTATAAGGTTAGGAATCAGTCGTGTTTGACGTTAACTTCACTGACCAACGACTCATGTGACTAAAGACTGACTTGATGTGTTTGATGTGTTGAATAATGCCGCGGTGGGTTTACATTGGAAATAGTTGAAAGCCCACTTTAACCTAAACTGTTGCTAAAGGGTGCCTCCGTGCGTCGGTTCCGATGCTAAGGGGCGCTGACCAAACGGCAGTATTTGACGAGATGGGAGTGAGAACCGGTTGACTTTTCACACTCCAGAGTCGCCAGCTGCACAGCACTTGGTTATCTTTATTTATGCGGGAGCTGGGCTTGTTTGAAAATATGTATATTTTGTTTTGCATTTTTTTTTTTATCCTTACAGCATATAATAACACTTAATGCAGACAACCTTTTGTACCTTTTTATGTGAAAACTGAGCGAACAAATCTACTTTTGAGAAGAACCATATAAATAGCAGCTGTAAGATGAGGAGAACAAGTCTCACAGGCCTCTGGTGCATTACTTCCTCTCAAGTCGACTGTCTCTGTCAGCACCACGATTCACGATCCACGCCTGCCTCGTCTCTGCCAGATATCTGTGTCATTAGGTGATAGGTTGTCTGTGGTTTCTGGACACGGGCCGGCTGCTATACGACGGAGTATTAGGGCTACATTGAGGAAAAAAAATAAATCAGAAATTTCGAGAATAAAGTCATAGATTTATGAGAAAAAAAGTCGTAATATTATGAGAATAAAGTCAGGAGTTTAAGAGAAAAAAGTAGTAAAATTAAAAAGTTATGACTTTATTCTCATTAAATTACAACTTTTTTCTCTTAAAACTTTTACTTTATTCTCGTAATATTGCAACTTTTTTTTCTTGAAATAGTATGACTTTATTCTTGTAATAATACGACTTTTTTTCTCGTAAAGTTATGACTTTATTCTCGTAACATTACGACTTTATCTCATAACGTTACGACTTTATTCTCATAATATTCCGACTTCTTTTCTCGTAAAGTTATGACTTTATTCTCATAATATTACGACTTTATCTCGTAAAGTTATGACTTTATTCTCGAAATATTACGACTTTTTTTCTTGTAAAGCTCTGACTTAATTCTCGTAATATTCCGACTTTTTTCTCGTAAAGTTATGACTTAATTCTCGTAATATTACGATTTTTTTTCTCGTAAAGTTATGACTTAATTCTCGTAATATTACGACTTTACCTCATAAAGTTATGACTTTATTCTCGTAATATTACGACTTTATCTCGTAAAGTTATGACTTTATTCTCGTAATATTCCGATTTTTTTTCTCGTAAAGTTATGACTTAATTCTCGTAATATTACGACTTTACCTCGTAAAGTTATGACTTTATTCTCGTAATATTACGACTTTATCTCATAAAGTTATGACTTTATTCTCTTAATATTTTGATATTCTTTATTCTTTTAATCTCAGATTTTTTTTCCCCCTCATTGTGGCCCTAATAATACTCCGTCGTACTGCCACAATGTCAACACAGACAAGTAATCCACTCAGGACAATGCCTGTTGTCCTCATAACCACTTGTCTCCGAGGACGACGAGGGGCCATGTTTCATACAACCAGAATCAAGAGCTGCACATGGATAAAGCCAATCTCCTCCTCTGTGATGCCTGCAAGGGCTTTATTTCATCTCAGAGAACTATTTTATCTTGCTTCCTGTTTTTATCTCCTCGTGAAACTGACACCTGCTCACACACACACACACACACACACAAACTAACACACACACACACATTGGCAGCAGATCCCAATGAAGTGCCTAAATATGGTGAACAAAAGGTCTGCAGGGGAGTGAAAGGAGAAGCGGAACAAAAAACAAATAAGTAATGAAATTATAACAATACAGAGAGAGGGGGGAGATAGAGAGAGACAGAGAAAGAGAGTAGGGTTGCCACAATGGCGAGGAACAATCGCGCCGCGTCAATGGAAAAAGAGAGGTGGGGGG
>CAKALG010006635.1:5193-19046 GCA_916700815.1 Helicolenus hilgendorfi
CAATGTTGATAAATCGCTGATGAAAAAAATACCTGTAGGTTGAATATATATGTTGTACTTTATATTGGCCACTATCACATATTTTTTACCTCTAGGGATGTATACCTCCCCAAAAATCACTACAAGCATTAGTCCCCTCAGATGGTACCAACCAACCCTACTGGCTCACTGACTATGTATCACTAATAGACAGCCTTATGCTAATACTAGATTAACATTGTGGAACTGTTTTGCTTTGTGTTGTAACTCCACTGTAGTATGTTGTAATCATAGATGAATATGAAGCCAAAAGTGTTTTTACCCGCCAGGATAGTACGTTCCATATTAAAGCAGACTACCACCACCACCACCACCACCACCACACATTGTCTATAAGCACCACACTGGTCATGTCTTGTCCCTTATTTTGGTAAAAAATACCAGCAGAGGTTAATATTACAGCTGGAAGCAAGCTTCACACTTAAATCAGCTCCATTTATTTTGTGGCTCAGTAAATGGCTCTCTCTGGGTTACCTTCCACCATGATGCATAGAGTGAATGTTTTGGGTTAACAGTAAAATCTCATTAGGAACATTCATTGTTTTAACATTTCTAACAGTGGGAGTGATATTCCAGCAGGGTGCTGCTGCTAAAGAAGTACTGACAAAACTCTGCGTGTGCAAAAGGTCATGCAATATTACCTCCAAACATGCCAAATATGAAGTACCTTGTGTCTCTGAAATCCACTGGAGGACCCCAACAAAATGCTGGATGACCAAATTAGGCCTGTGGTTCGGTGTGTTTTACCAGAAACTAAGTCTGCACCTTCACTGGCTCCCTCCCTCCCATCTCTTGACTCTCTTTCCCCATACACTCTCTCTTTCTTCCTGTCACTTCATCACTCTTTCCCTCCCTCAGTTGTTGAGTTTTGTCTTGTGTTGTGTGCCTCCTCCTCCTCCCCCCCAGGTACACAGCAACGCTTTAAACTTTAACTCTATTCCTTGGTGGCTTATGAATTAGTAAGATGGGCACCACTCCTATGGGGAGGCTTAATAATTCAACACATACACACTCACAGTGAAAACCAAAAGTTTACTGAAACAAAGGGGAGAGAAAGAAAGAAAAAAAAAAGTGTATGAGACAACACTGAAGCGGAAGTTAAAAAAAGAAGAGATAATTTATTGATAAATATCACAAGGTCTGCTGAGGATAGCTCTTCCTGTTTTCTCTCCTTCTTTCTCTTGCTCTCCCTCCGTTCCAGTCATCCCCGTTCATTTACTTTGTTTGTGTGTGTTTGTGGGTTTATTTGCACTGAAAACTCAGTTGCCATTTGGTTCATTCTCTGCTGGTACAGTATTTAGTAGATAGTCCAGTACTAATGATGCAGGGTTCATTGTAACAGTCCAGTTTTAAACCGCATACCTCAGTAGATCGGATCAGAGACATGGCTGAGTTAATTGCAGTTAATAACTGATCAGTAATACAAAGCTACATGCACTGTAGTGTCTATCCTTTCTTTGACTGACAGACACAAGATCAGTTTTCTCCATAGCTCAGACTTACATGTAGGGCTGTCCTGGACCAAAGCAATTCTTAAGACTGGCCCACACTAAAAGATTTTTCAAACCTTAACAGATGTTGAAAATGTGAGAGACCCCGCAGATAACAACATGTTAAATGACATGTTATGATAAATTGAACAATTTTGTTCCTATAATGTGTGGTGAGTAACAATTGGCCAAAACAGCACATGCACACTCTAAAAGATTCATTCATGATCAACATGAACATGAAGAGTCCCAAGTTAAACCCCCCCACCCCCAGAAATCTCACAAAATGTCTCGCAATCAAACATGACATTTGTGTGAACAAACATGTATAGATATACAAATTATAAAAAAAGAAATCTTAGTCGACAAAGACCAAAACGGCCGAGTGGTCAGCTAATCGGCCTAAGGTCATTACGCACCAATAGCGGGGTTTTTTTCGTGCGATTAATTTTGCATGTCAATATATTTTTCCAATCTGCTGTTTTTGTCATGAATACTTCCACACCGACTGCGAAAAAGCAACGTCATTTTGAGGTTGAGGTTTTAGGTTGACTCTCTGAGCTTTTGCACCACGAATACAGGGATCAACCAATCATGTGAATAATAGGTTGAGTTGTGCCTGTATTTGTGAAACAACAACACGGAGGCCCTGTATTCCCGATCAGGACAGCAAACTTTATTACTCCTTTCAACTTTAACAAAGGCAGCACAGACCATATCCACTCCTTCTGTTCTTTAACTTTCACAATAAAAGCCCTAGATTTGTAATATTTGCATGTGGGTTATTTGCATTTTCGTGTTGTTTATTCATCACGCCCTTCGTGTGTAGAGGCCTTAAGAGGGGGGCAGCTCTACATTTAACCATTCAAAAATCAACTGGCAAATATTCTGATAGCCAATCTAATTTGAAACCTAAAATGATGTTGCCTTGAGTTTGGCACCATACTACTGATAAACCCCCAGCAATGCAGATTCATCTGTTATCATTTGCCTGTTAGGCAAATCTCAACTGGAAAGTCCCCTTGAGCTAATTTCCTTGAGTTTTTGGTCTGTGTAATCATGTTAAAAGCCTTCAGACGTGATGAGCACTAGCTTACTGACTAATAAACACTGTATAATGTGTGTTGTATGTGTTCCTTTCCCAGTGTTTGTGCAGGCCAACAAGCTCCAGCAGCACATTTTTGCCGTCCATGGCCAGGAAGACAAGATCTACGACTGTTCCCAGTGTCCACAGAAGTTCTTCTTTCAGACAGAACTACAGGTAGGTCACCTTGATTCTATCCCTGTGTTGACCTTGTGTACTGTGTGCAGGGTGACTCACTGTGTAGTAAGTGGACTGTGTTCCCAAGGAGACTCACTGTATCAGAGAAAGGGTAGTTAATAATCTCAACCCAAACGGGATGTACACCCCTTCCTCACTTCTTTCTAGGCTTCCACCTATCCCTCAATATGCAGTAAACTTCTTCAGTAGCTCCTTCCATCCCTCCCAGCCGCTGTACATCATTTTACACAATCCCTCTATTTACTGTTCATCTCTGTTTCTCCCTCCATCCTCTGTCCGTTCCTCTGTCCCTCTCTTTCCATCTCTCCTCATGAGGTCTAAGCAGGGTTCTGGCAAGCCTCATGTCATTAGGGTCCAGACCCATTTGTGTGTGTGTGTGCGTATGAAGGAGAAGAGAGGATATAAGTCACCCAAGAGTAGGTCCAGGGCCAGCTGTGGCCAGGTCTGTGATGATGTAAACCCTCCTGTCCTCTTCCATTTCTTCTCCTTCTCGTCTCTTGTACCCCTTTGGCACCAGACCAGTGACCTGCAAAGTCCGCAGGTCAAACATCAGCACTGTGAAAGGTGAAATCTGTAACTTTCCTCATGCCGTTGCCTGCTTCATTGACCAGAGGTGTACGGTCAAGACAGCAGGGTTGTTGTGAAAGTTTGTGTAAAAGCCTGCAGTTTATTTGAATCCACTACAAAAATGGGAAACTTCACCAGCTAGCGAGGGATGATATTTAGGATGATAATGGGATTATGATTAATTTCAGGCTGTTCTCATACACCCTTCGTAGCTATACCTACGCAAAGCAATGCACTGTAATTCATATATATACCACAAAATCAATTTGTATTTAATCCACATAATCGTGAACCAGGAAGTATAAAAAGTGACAAACACCGCGACAAACACCACAACAAAATAACAGACCAGGAGACCAGTGTTTGTACCCCGTGTGCAACCAGAAGTCAATGTTGATTTATTCGTCACGTAACTTCCGCACTTGAGTTACACAACTTCTGGAGTTATTTTAACCCAAACCATGATCTTTTCCTAAACCTAACTAAGTAGTTTTGTTGCTTGAACCTAACCAAGTTGTTTCCTGTGAAGACGGAAGTTTATTTTGAAAAGACTGTATGCATGTAACGAACGAAATTGACACGTGTTGCTGGACATTCACAGGAAAACAGACGAAAAACAAAGAAATAACTTTTCGCAAGATATCATATGAACCGTTGTATGACGATACGTTGTTAATTTCGATGCTTAGAAATACAAACGTGTGTAATTGGTTGCATTGCATTGAAGATAATTTATCTGCAACCTGTGCAACCCTACAATCCATAGAGAGATAAAAAGCAGATGTCTCATTAGTATTGAGAGAATCTCCAATGATGCACTTTATGTTTTTTACAATTCCACTATGCAGATGAAAAATGAATATGAATAATTGATCACTAAAAAAACAAACGAACAAAAAACAAACATAACTGCAGTCTATCTTTAAGTGGAGTCTGCAAAAGCACCACAGCCGTCGCAGTCTTTGAGAGGCAGAACAAACTGTGCTTGGTGTAATGCTTTAGTGTTGAACCTGGATACACCACAATCTGTGAATCCTGAGTTGTACTTCATAGAGGTACAGAGGATTTGCACTGCAAATAAAAGCATCAAGCAATCTTGTTGTGCGTAACGGGTTGAGTTGTACCTATAGACCTTTTCATTGCCATTCTGTTTCTAGGGAATCAGCTTTGGTCCAAGTTTACTTCCTGTCAGCTACTGCATTAACAAACATTGCAACAGGAAACACAAAGGGGCCCATTCAGAATGTTTATGTTGTCAAGTTTGAAAAGGTCTATATTTATAAAACAACAACATGGTCATGTCTAGAAAGTAAAGCATAAACTGCGAAACTCTCACGAGATGGTTAAGATTAGGCATTGACCTTGAAGGGTTAAGGGTAGGATAGGTCGTTGGGCAGCGAGTCTTGCGAAAGTTTTTGCACTTTTTCGCAGGTTGGAGGTTACCTTCTAGACACAACCCAACAACACGGAGGCTCCGTAGTCCGAACCAAGACGGCAGACTTTATTACACCTTTCAACCTTGACAAAGGCATTGCACACCAGATCCACTCTTCCTTTCTTACCTTCCACAATAAAAGCCCTAAACATGTAATATTCAACAGTAGTATTTCGCATTTTCGCGTTGTTTTCATCACACCCCCTGTGTGTAAAGGCCTTAAGACAAAGAAAGTCAGAAAAAGACAGAAATCTTACTAAAGAAAATCTGACCAGGGATTTTTTGAATTAACAAAGGCCTGCCCTAGCCACACACACACACACACACACACACACACACACACACACACACACACACACACACACACACACACACACACACACACACACACACTAACACACACAAAGTGGCAGTGATGTAGGGCCGGAGGTGGTGGGCATATGGCTGGCCAGTCCATTTAACAGCAGGGTGACTGCTGGACCCTGTCGGTTAATGTCCACACACAGGCACCACTCACACCTCACACACTCCCACTCACCTCCACACACCTCTACATACACACACCTCCACTCCTCTTCTCACTCCTCTACTCCATCCCAGATGACTCCTCTCCTGTTGTCTGACCAGGTCACAACATCTTTATAGACTGACGAATTGTGACACTGCAGACCTAAATAACTGTTGCTTTGGTCTGCTTTTATTTTCCCCTTACATGAATACATTGTAGAGTAAAGTATAGTTTCAACTATCAGTGTTCAGTTGTATCAGAGTGGAGTATCAGGGACACAAACTACACAGTGTATACTGTAAATGACATCGTAAAAAAACTAGGGCTGTCAAAGTCAACAATTTAATGGAAATTTGTTTTAACGCCACTAATTTCTTTAACACATTACGGCAACTTTCGATTTCAAAGGGCTGTAGCGGGCTCAGCGGGTTTTAAAGCTAGAGTGAAAATACTGGCATCATATGAAACTAGAAAAACCTAAGGAATCGGTACCAACCATGTCATACTAGCTTGTCGCGAAGGAGGCTAAATAATGCTCCAAACTTGCGCTAAATTTTGGCAAGGCAAAACTGCCATGGCCATTTTCAAAGGGGTCCCATGACCTCTGACCCCAAGATATATGAATGAAAATGGGTTCAATGGGTACCCACCAGTCTCCCCTTTACAGACATGCACACTTTATGATAATCGCATGCAGTTTGGGGCAAGTCATAGTCACGTCAGCACACTGACACACTGACAGCTGTTGTTGCCTGTTGGACTTGAGTTTGCCATGTTATGAGTGGAGCATATTGTTTTATGCTAAATGCAGTACCTGTGAGGGTTTCTGGACAATATTTGTCATTGTTTTGTGTTGTTAATTGATTTCCAATAATAAATATTACACATCACATTTTAATAAGAAGCTTTTTGGTTGTTGTTTGCTCTTAATGCAAATTCTTTCAACAATCCCTTCACTTTGCCGGAAGGCTTTTATTGTGAAACTTCTGCAGGTGTGGAGTTTCATTAAAGGCCGCACTAATCACAGGGTTAGAGAACCACAGTAAACACTAAACATACAAACAGTCTACTTCTTCTCCTCTCTTTTCACTCCTCCTTCTGTTGTCCACTCCCATGTTGATAAGAATATTAAACACTTGACAAATCTCTCTTTAAGGTACAGTTTGAACAGATAAAAAAATGTGGGATTAAACTATATGCAATCACGGGTCTAATCATGATTAAATATTTTAATCGATTGACAGTCCTTAAAAAATAGTAACAATGCTAATTATTTTTTTCTTTAAACAAATGAAACATTTATTCACCTGGTGTCAATAGAAATCAGTGCTATTTTCTTAATTTTATTTGCACTGCCTCATATCAAGACTTGTGGAGTGGAATATCCATTTTTTTAGTGATATCTGAGGGAAAGAGGTTTATATAGCTTGACTTGACTCAACAACAGAGAGTTATTCTTCTCATATGAATTCAGCAGAGTTTGCTCAGGTCACATGAGTTTAATTCTGTTGTTTTCATTCCAGCTAAGTTGAGCTCAGTTCGACTTCTTTTCTCCCTCAGCTCCTTGTACTTCTTCCTCTTTGGCCGCTGCACTCCGGCTATATCCATCTTGTTACACTTTGGTCCTGGCCCAAGTGTGTGTGTGTGTGTATGTGCGTGTGTGTGCGTGTGTGTGAAAACTTGCAGCTCGAGCTCGACCTGCCACAGCTCCATTGCCCCATGGGAGGGCTCTCTAAGTGGGCTAGACAGAAAGGCTGACTGGGGGAGATGGAGAGCTACAACCACGGAGGTTAATGCCACTGCTAGCTGTTATCGCATGTGTGTGTGCGTGGAGGGTGTTAGTGTGTGTGTGTGTGCATGCATGCATCTGCCAGAGAAAGTGGAGTGGGGTAATTTGTGTGTGTTTTAATGAGGTGCGGATGGATGAAGAAGGCTGGTTGGCCAGCTAGAAAAGGCTTTGGCCTCTTTCAACCCCTCAGAGGGGCCATATGATGTCAAGCCCACTCTCTCTTACTCTCTCTCTCCCTCACACACACACACCCAAGGGTCAGTGCTGCATGGACACGTCGCTGCATCATCCTCTCTCCCTCCTGATTACACTCTCTCAGTCCCCTCTTTCCATCTCTCCCTCTGCATACAAAGACCTTCGCTTTCTGTCCGCCACTCTCTCAATCACTCGCTTTCACCTCTCTATCCACCTATATACCACCGTTTTCACTTTCTCTCCTCCCGTCTCTCCTTCCTCTCTCTTTCTGTCTTCCTCCCTCTCTCTCTCCGACTCCCCCCCCCATGCCTGTCCCAGAAGAACCAGCCCCTATGCATATTTTAGCCCCTCTCCTCTCTTCCTCTCTTCTGTGCCTCTCCCCAGTGCCCCATAAATAGTGCAGACGTAAGCTGGTAAATAAGAGATGTTTTGGTGTGTGTCTGCATGTGTGTGTGTGTGTGTGCGGGTGTGTAAATAAGAAATGCTGTGGCCCTGATCAGTGAGGTCCTTCTGGATCTCTCTCTGTCTTTACTCCCAGACTCCCAGACACACAGGACTTTTTCAAATTCTCTCTGTTTTAGTTCTCTTCCTTTCAATTAGCCCAACTGTTTTTGTATCAATGTTTTGCACCACTAACAATTTTAGAGTGCATGATTTCCATTATCTAACCAGTATCCAAATAGCGTGATCTTTTGACAGTGTGTTTCCCTCCTGTAGAAGTAGTGTGAAACAGTCATGCAGCTGTACATCAGCTCTGACTCTCTCCCATGTTACAGAACATTCCCTGACAGACTTCTTGATCTTCACATTCGTTTTAAGCCTCCAGGGGGTGCTGCACTGCAGCTTCTGCCCTCAATGCTTCCTCCTCTCCCTCACTCCATCCATCACCTCTCTTGCACTCCTCCCCAATCATCCCTCTTTTTTTTATCCGCCTGTTGTGCTACACAATTTCCTTTAGCGCTGGTAAATATTTAAACACAACTAGATGGGTGGATCGCTGGACAGATGAATAAATGGATGGATGCGTTGTATGGATGTGGGGGATCCTTTTCGTTTGTTTGTGTGTCGATTCCCTCTGTCGAATCTTCCCCCCGTATGCATCCCAGCGGTGTTGAATATTTGAGAGTTGTGCGCGCACGCAAGCACAAAGACAAGCGGTGGATCTGTTCCCTCATAGACACAGTTAAAAGAAATTGTAGTGTACACACTAGATGGATGGATGGATGGATGGATGGAAAACTGGGAAATGAAGAAGCAGACTGACAGAGAGGGATGGACAAATCAGCAGCCATACAGTATACTGTACCAAGATCTAACTACATGCAATTTCATTATACATTTTCAACACAGTTGGACCACTTCCCAACATCAGAGCTACTATATCAGTGACATGTTATTAATTAGTATGCAGCCAGCATGGGGTACCTTCCCAGCAGTTACGGTATGTTGTCTATACCTGGAAAATGAAAGGAATATTTAATCCCTCAGAGCTAAAGTAATGAATAAAATCGTTATTTTGGTAGTTAATGCGAACTGCAGACTGTGTGTGTGTGCGGGTGCGTGTGAAATGCGCTGTGTTTAGCAGTCTGTCTGTGAATAATGTTGTCTTTGTCTTTGTCTGAATCTAAGAGCCTCACTGTCTCCCTTTAACTGAATTATGGAAAGGTGTGTATGTGGCTGAACTGGCAATAGGGTTTATCTGTGTGTGTGTGTGTGTGTGTGTGTGTGTGTGTGTGTGTGTGTGTGTGTGTGTGTGTGTGTGTTCCCCATTGTCTCTGGATGTTGCTGTCAGTTGTGAGTGTTGTGTCAAGCCATAGTGTGTACTCTCTGATCCATGTATCCCTTGGCTCCCTTGGTGTGTGTGTTTGTCTACGTGTGTGTGTGTGTGTGTGCGCGCGTGCGTGTGTATATGAATTTGATCCGTAGATCCCCGTGGCGTTCCAGGGGAGCGTACTCAGCTGCCCCACCGCTCACTGGGAGACTCTGTGTTATTAGAAGGGGGACCTGGGACACACACACACACACCACACACACACACACACGCATACACACACACACTCTTACCTCCCTGAATCCCTGGACTTGAAGGTATTTGCAGCAGGGGAGAGAGACAGAAACAAAAAGAGATTCAAAGAGAGAGATAGAGAGACAAACGGAGAGAGACTGCAAGCCAGCCAGCCTTACCTGATACAACAACTACTTCTACCACAGCTACTACTATTTCTAGTATCTACAAGTACTACTGATTTCACAGAGCTATCTATCTAATCTACGGATGCACCGTTCTGACTTTTTTCAGTCCCGATACTGATATAGCAATACCGAGGAACTGATCTGATACCAGTGTTTAATCAATAAGCTGCATGGCTCACCGTGTGGAAGTGACTGGGATCACTCATTTATCTGTAAAGGCCTTTACACACCAGGGGTGTGACAAATAAACGGCACGAAAACAATAAATACTCGCCTGCGAATATTATATGTCAAGGGCTTCTTTTATTGTAAAAGGTGAGAAAGGAAGGAGGTGTGCACTGCCTTTGTCAAGTTGAAAGGGGTAATAAAGTTTGCCGCCCTGGTTCGGACTACGGAGCCTCCGTGTTTTTGTTTCATGAATATACTCAACTTGATTGGTTGAAATCTTTATTCATGGGGTGAAAGATTAGGAAATCAACCTTGTTCAGAAAAAACAACAACGCTTTTTCACCACGTAATATATGCCACCAGTTGCGTTGCCTTCGTTTTGGCCAAAAAGTTGCACTCGAACACATCGCAAAGACTACAGCTGACGGCCAACTATACGTATATTAACCGGAGGACCGAGGCCGGTGGATATACAAGCCATTGTTATGATACGTACATGAAATATAGCAGCGCCCTTTGAAAAATGGCCACGAAATGGTCTCACCAAAATTTTGCATAAATCTGGAGCATTATTTAACCTCCTTCTCGACAAGTTAATATGACATGTCATGTATGGTATGTCATTTGGTACCAATGGATTCCTTAGGTTTTATAGTTTCATATGATGACAGTGTCTTCATTCTAGCTTTAAAACTGAGCCCGCTGCAACCTCTGAAAAATTGCGTGAATGCGTTAAAGAAATTTGTGGCGTTAAAACAAATTTGCGTTAACGCTTTAACTTTCACAGCCCTATTATATAGTATATAAACATGGAACTGAATTGAATAGATCGGCCCCATTGTCACAGATACCCGATCCAGCTATTCCAGTCAGTACTGGCCCGATATCGGTATCGGTGCATCCCTAATCTAAACAACCATAATAATGGAAATCATTTTACAAAAAATCAGTACAACTAAAAACTATAGGCAAAGCAGTAGAACCAATTCAACACCAATGTGTAATTCCCCCGTCCTTAGGCTTGGCAGAGTTTTTTCCCCCCTCTGACCACCTGAGGAAAAATTGCATACAAATTGTGTCGGTGGCTGTTAACACTGTTGAGATTTTTGTAGTTTTCATTGTGTCACACTGTGAGTGCAAAGTACGTTCTGTTCATGCTGGATCTAAACAGAAGAAACCAGTTAATCATCTGGAAATGTTATATTTGTATGCATGCGTGTGTTTCCATTTAATGCTTTGAGGAACCCCCCATCAGAAGACAGTAGAGGGGGCGTACACAGTGGTTCTCCGTGAGGGAGGGGAAAAGAAGTTACTTGTTGCTTTGATGTAAAGCGGAGGAACAAACAGACGGAAGCAGAGAGACAAAGAAGGGCAGAGGGAGATAAAGAGGGAGAAAGAAATAAACAGAGGTAGAGACAGATACAAAGGAATGACACTCTGTGAGCCAGCACCTGGCGGGTTTCTAACAGCTTGGACCATGTTCCTGTCATTTTGTTTTGTATGTGTGTGTGTGTGTGTGACAGGTGAACAGAGGCAATGTGTCACAGAACAGGACAGACTCTGCATGGCGTAGTATTCTATCAGCCCGGCCAAAATACACTCATCCAGATATGGGCACGGCACACACAAACACACTACATGTCATCACATCAGCAACTGAAAAAAGCCAAGTCATTAATTTGTTTGGCTCCGTCTAATCATCCTAAAACAGAGAATCTGTCGTCCTCTCTGTGTCAACAGCTGGTTTATACACTTTCTTTTCTTTTCCTTTGGCTTTTCCAGTCTAATCCCTTTTTTTTCTTGCTCTTTTTTTGCACACCTATGATGGGTGAAATTAATTCTTGCTGTGTGGAAGAAACATAGAAAGTATTATAAACTGAATATGTCTACGACTGTGTCAAACATTTAGTAAAATTGTACTTTAGTGTTAGTATACATTTTCAGAATGTTGTATATTTAGAGTAGATGAATTAGTAAGTATTATACCGACCCGTTCTCGTTCCCGGAGCGTAAATTACAGATGCTTTGTCACGGCTATCGGCATGTGATACCGCCACACAAGGCACCCTTTAGCGCCGGTATACAATGCACCAGGCTTTCAATTAAATACAATGTAAACCCATCTGCGGCAACAGTAAACGCTCAGAGAAAGTGATGTAGTGATGTAGTTTAAAGAGCGAAAGAGACACACATGTGGTGGATGGGCCCAACAAACACAAGGCTTTCATCCAGGAGACTGCTGTTTGTGTCCAGTGTGTTAAGTTTCACTTTCACATCAGCTGTTCGTTTGTGTCCTGTGTCCTGTGCTCACAACATCAAGTCACATTTTAACCTCACAAACATAGTAGTTTTGAGCCCAACCATGTTGTTTTTTTCCTAGACTCAAGTGTTTTTGTTTAATTCACAACATTAAGCATGTGTTTGCTGCAACCAAAAAGTGACGCCAAGGGGTTTGACAAAGTATGTGATGATAACATGTTGATTATACTAGAATTTTTTTTAATTATTATTAAAGACTGAAGTTATCTATTAACTGAAGTTCACTATTTGTCCCTGTTTTGGGTGGTTTTAATACATTTTAAGTAATTGTAACATTTCCCAGCACTATACAATAGGTATTATTTGCTATGGGCGTGCATTATACCTTTTAACTCAGTGGTTCCAACCTTTTTTTGCTTGTGACCGCTTAACATGAACTATTGATTTATATCATGCAAAACTAAAAAAACTAAAAACAGCAAGTATTCACAAACAAGAAATTGGAACCAGATAAAACATTTTTTTTTCGCATTTTTGCTCAAGAAAAATTATATAAACGATTTATATTATTATCAAAATAGTTGTAACTACTCAATTTAGTAATTGTTTCAGCTCTAAGTATGTCTATGGCTTCAACCAAAAATTAAAGGTAATTATTTCTTTATTTGAAGAGGCCCATTAAAGCAAAGATTAGAACAGTGGTTGCCAACCTATTTTCCATGAACTTGTATCTAAGAAAGCCCATACTTTCTGACGTCATCACCCTGAAAAGAATTACAAATCATTGAACAAAACCCCCAATTTAAATAAAGTGATAAAGTGTATTATCGTGAGTTAGTTTTTTTTCATCATCTACTTCTGTGTAGCAAATTTTATTCCAATACCTCTCAATCAAAGCTTCTTCTTTTTGAAATTTATAATGATAAAAGTGAATGACACGCACCCCTTAAAAATACATATTCTCTGTTTTGATTTGCTGGTGCATTTTTCAGGCATACTCGTGCATACACGTACTGTACTGTGTGTCTGCTCGCACTTTTCCCTTGCTCTTCCTCTTTCTATTCCTCCCCTTTCATTCCTTCCCATCTATTCCTCCACTCATCCATCTTTATGTCAACGCTCTCTCTCTGTTTTTCCTTCTGTCCTTTCTGCCAGTTTTAGGGTGCATGGTAATCAAAAAAGCTGGCTCCCTAGGGACTCATGGGGATTGGGCATGTGCAGTAATATGACAGTGACACGGAAAGCCAGCACGCTCTGCTGAATTGTGAGCTCATGTGTGCGTTGGATGGATCATGTCTGTGCATTTATTTGTACATCTGTAACCTTTAAATGCATTTTTTTACATTTACGTCTGCCTGACATTTTGCATTGCCCAGTGTTAGTGTGTGTGTGTGCGTGTGTGTGTGTGTGTGTGTTCCTGCTTCCTTGCACACATGTTATACATTCAGTGTCGTGCCTGTATTTTTATAAGCGTGTTTTCGGATGCTTGCGTATATGTTTGTCTGTCTTGTCACCCATGTCTGCAGGCTCCAGTCCTCATCTGGCACTCAGCTTCACAGTCTACAAGGACCACATTCCTCGGTCCTGAGAGAAGTGTGTGTGTGTGTTGGTGCGTGCGAGAGTGAGGGAGAGATCATTCATATTTTTGAGCATTCCCACATTTTCCCTCTATAACAGTGTGACTCAAATGTGTCATGCGGTGCTCAGGAATGATCGGTCCTTTTAAGCTGGAGGTGAGGTCACTTCCTATTTCGTGTAACGGCTTCCAGCGGGGAGCTCTCTCACCTTCGCTGTGAATCTAGTGCAGACCCATGCGTGTTCGCCTTTGACGTCGTGGTTGTGTGTGGGTGTGTTGTGCGCGCCTTTCATGCTGCGAGTGTATTTTGGGTTGTGTTTACCGCTCCAGACCTGGCTGTTTGGGCCAGGAG
>CAKALG010006648.1:0-10121 GCA_916700815.1 Helicolenus hilgendorfi
ACAGCCTGGCACAGTGCTGTGACATGTGCTCGCTCACGCTTCGCACTGCGCACTTGGTAGTTTTAAACCACTGTTCATTCAGACTGCGCATAATAGAAATGGATACGGTGGTTTAAAGGGCTCCGATGGGGCTCTAGCAGAGTAACCTGCTCTGCTGGTCTTTGATTCTTATTGTGAATATCACAGGATTATAAACAGGATTGAATACAGTGAGTATCTTTAGTGACTTTTATTTTGATCCTTTGACTGCTACTGTTGCGTTTGTGTTTACATCTGTTTATGTCCGTAGTATACATGTTGTTTGAACTTGTTTGAACACTGGTATGAAGCTTATCTGGGCACCAAACTGTGCGTAACATATTTCCCCACTCACCTTAAACTCACCCCATTCATACCTGCTTGGCAGCGCGCCCCCGTTCACTTTGGTAGTTAATAATTCACACTGACCCTCTGCTCCCCTGACCTTCGCTTGTTACAAATTAATTATGACCTCCTCTGTCGCACGCCTCATTAATCTCTGTGAGAGACAGAACTTGAAGGATTATTATGAGGATTTCTGCCTTTGTTGTTACATAGTTATCCTCTTTATTTCAGTTCTTTGTTCTTACTTTGAAGGTTGACGCGGCCAGCGCTTTTGTTGTGCGCTGTCAGAAAATATTTCCATTCAGGTACAGTAATGACCGAGGCTGTTTTGATGGGTGAAAGCTACTGTTGAATTATTTTGGGATAACTCGTGTACGAAGGCGGATAGACAAAGTTTGACATTTAGAAGTTTGGGGGAGAGGATTACACACGATGCGTGACAAATGTTTTATATTGCCATGCATTGCTGTCATGCTTCCCTTTGCTCATTTTCCTCGCACAAAGTTTGTAGCTGTCTTTCTAACAATGCCTCCGTTTTCTTTTACATTCACGACATCTATTGTGGCATGAAAACAACTGCTTAGTGGGAAGTGATCTTCCGTTCCTTCCTGGCCAGGAGCACCTAAAATATTATATCTCTGTGAGGTTTGTGACTGCAGTTAATGACAGCTGACATTTCTTACTCACAGCTTGCGGTCTGGTTCCTGGCAGAAACACCAGGCGGGGGACAGACTCTTGCTGTGAGTTGACTGACAGTGAGAGGTGGAATAGGCTACACACAGTGTGTCTGCTTGCACATGTGCTGCTGATCAGCATATCAAAATACACTGGTAAAGTGGGACAGGGTGGTGTGACTGTCACCACCAATAGTGCAGGGAATAAGAGCTAAGACGGTGTTACAGTAAAAAGCTTGGTGTTAAATATGCAGCCCACTCCAAGTGCAATATTTAGCAGGATGCTTGAATCTGACTCTGTGAGTTTGTTTTTCTGTCCTGCGCGCTCGTGTTGCTGTGTGGGTGTGTACGCTCCCACGGGGCTCCATATCTCTCTATGAAATTCTGCACTCTCTGGCTCCCTCCATGGGCAGCAAGTATTAAAGCTCTCCGTCATATTCTTGCCTCACCAGCAGTTTGGCTCTGTAGGTCTGTTATCTGTGCACATTTCTGGTAAATGTTACTTTTTGTGCAGTTTGGCCTTTATTTCACGGCTGCAACTAAAAAAAAGAGAAAGCCTGTGATTTATGAGCAGGACTGTGAGTTGAGCTGTTGAACAATGTGACCTTTTATTTTAGCCGTGTGGAGAAAGAGGTGTGACGTGCAGTATAGTATTTTTAAGGCAGTAGTTATCTCTCCCTGAAGAAAGCATTTTCCAGAAGCTACCTCTCATATAGACGAGCTTCTGCCATCAAAAGACAGACTGCAGAGCTGCATTTCAGCTAGAAGGTGGAGTCACTCATCCACCAAGACTTTAAAGGTGCTGAATTCGATATCCAGAGCATTAATATAGCAGCAAGCAAATATTTGCATGTAAAGATATGGAGGATTAATGTGTACCTGAGCGGAAAATAAAGTCGCTCTCCCTTTGTGTGTTGTAATCAGAGCTTCTCCACGCTTTGTTTTCTCCACGGCCGTGCATGCTTTTAGTGCATGTTCATGCATGTGAGCGTGCCCCACTGGCTAGCTCACAGCTCTGCACTGCTGTCATGCGGTGGTTATGCTGTCCGGAACGACGGCGTCATTGTGGAAGCGTAGCACCAACCCTCCGGTTCCCCCTCAGGTAAACACTGTTATCTCTGTCAGCACTTTCAACGTTGTTTGCACTGTTGCGCTGTTAGCAACGTTAGCTGCAAGTCGCTGGTTCACCGTCCGCCATGTTGAGAGCCGTTGAGAGGCAACAGAAATGCTCCTGATCTCGTAAGACAAATGAGATACATAAGCAAAAACATTTAATCACCTGAAACAATTCATGTACTGTCTTGTGTTTTCCACATTGGATTTACCAAGAGGCAGTTCTGACATGTTTTTGGAACAAATAAATGACTACTCAGTATGTGACTGTACGCAGACTCCCAAAGTTATAGGCTAGCTGGTGACACAGTGGAGCATTTAGCTGGTAAAGAGCCACATATTCCCTTCAGGAGTTGGTGAAGAGCAAACCACAGCTAAAAGGAGAGGGACTTGCATTAGCCCGCCCACGCTTTGTCACGCCCCCTCGAAAAACACAAGGCTTTCATCCAACAGACCATGTTCATGTCTCGTGCGTTAAGTTTCACTGTCACGTTACAATCAGCTGTTCGTCCCCAACGTTCAGTTTCATTTTCACTTCACAAATGTAGTTAGTTAACTAAGAGGTTTTGTTGTCTAAACCTAGTGTTTTTGTTTGAATTCACGACATTAAGCACATGTTTACTGCGACTATAAAGTGATGCCAAGAGATCTGAGAAAGTCTCAATATATGAGGAGTTTGCCATATCAGCTTCTGTTTTTGCTGCCCCTAGGTGGCCAAAAGAATAAAGCAGTTACTGCAGGTTTAAGTTTGCTGCTTTAGTGTCTCCAGGTTCAAATGATGCATTTAATTTCAAACAAATTTCATGGTTTCATTCTTGTTATATCCTATGAGGAGACTTGTACTTGTGGAAGTGTGTAATTAATTGATTAGCATGGAAACTACAGAAAATAAACAATCATGGCAATTTGAAATCCGCTTTTGAGCCACACTCTGGAGGACCGTCCTGCAGGGGTTTGCAATTTATTTTTTTCTTTCCTTGTGCAAGTTTGCCTGAAGTAAGCTGACTCTTTTTTGTACTTCACAGTGTTTTTTACAACTTCAAGAACACCTTTTACAGCCTGGAGTTCGTCTGCTACTTTTGGGAGCTTGGTCTTCTTGCCCCATTAAATTTGAGCATTTTTTGCCTTTATTGGATCATTCCAAATTGAGAGAGACAGTAAACATAGTTGGATTTTAATTGAGGATGGTACATTCCTTAATCAAATTAAGCCCCACCTGAGTGCTTTTAATTTGTCATTCACATACCTGCTTTTAGCTTTGCTTCTCATTAGGGGTGTGCAGTCTGGATAATTAATATACTTTCCTCGTTGCATTACATAATTTGGTGAATTTAAACCCAATCACACTTGCATAGACACGAACAGACGCACGTGTAATCGTGCACAGTCTTGCACGCACATACTCAGGTTGCACACACTCACACACAAACACACGTGAGTGATCATGTCTCAGCAAGCCCCTCTGAGAGTGGGATCAATCTATGAGAATGGGATCAATCTCTTTCTGACCTTTTCCTTGTGGTAACCTGCAGTGTTCAATCTCTCATTATTTTGACAGTGAAAGGGCAGCTTTTCCGGCTGTGAGCTGACTGGAAGGAGCATCACTACACTGCCAGTGTTCACACTATCTACCTTTGGCTCTCACGGTAGACTCACTTTAACTCACTAACTGCTCTCTCAACTCCTGTCTTGGTACCTCGTCAACTGAAATGAACAAAACAAAACATAATCTTGGCTGCGCTACTTTACAATTCAAAATCTGTGGACACCATGAGCTTAAGATCATTTTTGGGGTATATGGTGTTATGTTTACTGCAGAGATGCACAACTGTGAAAAAGGAAGCTATTGGAGGTACTCCACAATGCACCACCTCATAAGATTTACAACAGATTTTGATTTTACAAGGGAATAATATTGTGGCCTTGAGAGCTGAATGTACTGCAGCTGAAGGAAACACATGATTATAGTCAAACCAGAACCAAAGAAAACATCTGTGGGGGTATTATTTCAGCAATACAGCTTTCAGATTAGTAATTTTGTTCTGTACCTGAGTACACTTGCGTCATCATCTATGCGACATTTGTTATTGCTACAGTGCAGAAAAGCGTGCTAACCGCACAATCCCAAATCCATACAATTGAGTTGACCTTTGCATTATGCCTACTGTTAGTTGTTCGTTGATCCAGTACACAGTGTACTCTCATCCGGGGCCAGGTCCTTAATGTGAAAGCCTCCAAATGTGTGTGGCGAGTTGTGAAACTGTTTCTCAATCTCTGTGTGTGTACTCAGATTTGTGAACATGTAAAAGAATTTATTTTCAAATGTCAGTTGACATTTACAGATTATTTTACACACACACACACACACACACACACACACACACACACACACACACACACACACACATGCTGTATAACAGATGTAGAAAACAACTAAATACAGAAACAAGCTGCAAATACTGACACAACACAACAATATACAGAAAACACAAGCAAATAGAGGAAAAGTTTCCCGGGGACAGTAAAAACCGACAAACACACTCTGGCACACACATTTCTGCGCTAATTTCTCAATCATACAAGAACAATGTTTAAACTGAAATAGACTTTAATTGTCAGCTCATTTCTCAACACTATGTACCATTTGTTATGCTGTATATGTGTTGCAGTGCATTGAGCTCTCAGGGACGTCATATAAGTATTCAGACAGAATATACAAACAGTAGTTATAACTAGTTGATATAAGGACAAAAACACGAGACAGGATGTAGTTCTGGATTTATTGTAGAGATCGGTGAGTTCAGCGGAGTTTAGCTTGTCTTCTAACCACTAAGTTTTCTCTTTAGCCAAAAGAATCAAGTCAAATATCAAATGTTAAATTCAACATATTTTAATTAGAGATGCAATAAACACATTGATGCTGTAGCTGCACTGGTAGGGACTGTTGAAACAGATGTCTTCAGACTGGATGCTGAAAGCCTCCTCCGTTGTTGACTCGTTACATGTTGCAGTGGATAAGAGCAGACACCAAAGGCTTCAGATGTAATTGTTAGATTACAGTCAGTGTGTAGTCTTCTGAGTTACAGTTCAGAGCCAAGGTTAAATACACTTTCCACTGAGCACACAAGTTAACCTCCTGCCATTTAAATGAGGTTATCAGTTCACTAACAAGATGATCTCACTAACAGACTGAGCCTGCTGCTGCCACACACACTTACTGTAGACCAGCACACACACACACACACACACACACACACACACACACACACGCACACACACACACAACGAATCCCCCAAAACACAACAAATGTGAAGTCAAGTGAATGATAAAAACACTGGGATGCACCGATACAGATCCGATACCAGTGTTAAACTAGAATAGCACTCAGAGAGCGCAGACCTCCGCCAAGCTGCCCGAGTACAAAACATGTCATTCAAACTGGACAGAAACAAAGTAAAACTCAACTAAACCATCATTGTTACTTTTTCCAACAATCACTAAGTGTGCTTTGGTGAATCAATTTTTTTTCCAATATCGGTATCGGTGCATCGCTATTAAAAACAAAACAAAAACTGTCTTTCAAAAACGTATTATTTTCTGCTTGATGAAAACATTTCATTATCTGTCTGTTTTTGTAGTTTTATCTGTAGTTTAATCTCTGTGTATCGAGCTTTTAAAGTGCTTTTCTTCAGCGGACAGTTAAAAGGTAGAAGGGGGATTGCCACAGTGAATTGGTTGCTCTGTTTTCAGGGTGCATTAGAGGCCTGTCTCTGAGGCGCAGAGGCTCAGTCTTTTATACGGACCTGATTTTCTCCACACAGTGTGGGCAGAGGTGGGAAGCACAGCCCACACCGCTCACTGCTGTTCAAGCTAAAGCACTCTACATGAATAATTTGCTATACTCCCAGCTCCGGTTTGGCCTTGCTCCTCTCTCCTTTTCACCCACGCAGTGATGTTATGCTGATTCAGGAACAAATAGGGGAGTTTGGCAGTTGCCAAAATGGCAGGAAGAAAGCTTCATGGTGTTCATTATAGTATCTTCAGCTTAATGAGCATGTTAAGCAGATTGGTTGTCGTTTTGAGGAAGTTGGATGTGAGTGGACTTCAGAGGCTGGGAGGATTTTTTTTGTAGATCAGATGATTATGTGATCATATCCATGCATGCGTGCACACAGTACACACACATAGCCTGTCCTCGCCGTCTATATTGTCACATCGCTTCAGTGTTTTTTTCTGTCGGTCCCACTCTGCACTAGCTGTCCACAAAACACACACAGACGCTTGTCTCTGACATTTCTACACAACATTTATTTTTTTTTTACATGTGAAAGATCCGGCACAGATGGCTAGTTCTGAGGAGTACTGCACCTGTTTATATATAGCTTCTCAGTAGAGCACTCGAGAGAGATGAAAACAAAGCAAGTCTGTCTGTTTGGCATGCCAATGGCTCCATCCACGCTTCGTGGTCTCAGTTGAGACAATAGATTCCGGTAGGATTTGGGCACGTTAAGAAAGGTTTCATCTTGAACGGGAAAATAGCATCAGTAAAAATAGCGTGTTACACATAGATTTCAAATGTAGCCACCATCTCTTTATAATATGATGTATTACATTTGGTTTTGGCAGTTATTGTATTTAGGAATGTCACTTTGTCAAACTAGTGGGTGAAATTAAAAAGTAGTCGCTGTGGTTTCTTATTTGATCTCCTTTTATGCTCAATGATGTTGTAGCTTCCCACACTATTCCATAGTTTGCTGCAGCTTTATCCTTTCTGAACTGCAAAATTTTCACAGTATTCATGATTCAAATGGCATCATTTCTAAATGAGGGAGTTGCATAATTTAACACTCATGTTGCATAAGAGTCTAATTGAGTTATTATCAACAGAAGAACAGTTGAAGTCTACCGGTACCAACGCTGAATTAATCACAGTTTTCACATTGTTGAGTCAAACCCCTCTCTCACCACAGTAGGCAGCTGTTTTGGATTTACCCACTATCTGTAAGCTACCTGTCCAGCACCACACAGCAGCTGGTGAAAAAAATCTTACTGACCCAAGAGCTGCCACAATTAATTGATTAATCAATTAGCTGATTGACAGAAAATGAATTGGCAACTATTTTGATAATCATTAATCAAGTAATTTGTCAAGAAAACATGACAAACACTTGATTCAATTCAATGCAATTAAATTTATGTTTATATAGCGTCAAATCATAACAGAAGTTATCTCGAGGCGCTTCTCATATAGAGCATGTCTAGACCGTACTCTATAATTTAGAGACCTAACAGGAGATCCCCCATGAGCATGCATCTTTATGCGACAATGGCAGGGAAAAATTCCCCTTTTGCTGGTAGAGACCTTGGTGTCAGCTTCTCAAATGTGACTATTTGACAGTTTTTTTAAGGCGAGACACTACAGGCAAAAACATTTTTTATGCACTGGTCAATTTTGAGATTTGGGGTTATTTTGTTTCCATAACATATGTCCTTTCAGACTTCCAAAAGAAAACATTCAAAATACACATTAAGGTGTTTATTGTTGATTTCTCCTAAATTCTCCAAGAATTTAATTTAATCAATATAAAGTAACAGCATCACATATTTTAAATATTACATCTTTTGTAGCCATCATCTTCACCACCACCTTCTTTATTCCTCTCAGCATCATCGTCATTAGTTCACCACCACTTTCTTCCTCTTTCTGTTTTATCCATCCTCCTCCTCCTCCTCCTCATCATCATCATCATCATCATCCTTTTTCATCCTCTTCTGTTGTGTGTCTCCGACCACCCACATAAGTGAGTGGTTAACCATTATTTGTAGATATTTTACCTTCACAAATCAGTTTTACTGGATAAATAGTGGAAGTGGCCTATGATGGTGTGTATGCATCATTCATCGTGGCAAGTGAGCACTAACAGTTTTTTCAATAAGAATCCAGAGGACACACAAGGAGCCCTGAGAAGAACAAATCAATCTCTCACTCACACAGAGCCTGATCAATTTCTCTTCACAGGTTTAGTATGAAGCAAAAAGAAGACAGACTGTGTCCTATACTCGCAGACTTTATCGCTGGAGACTTGTCTGTCAAACACCCGTCTCTTTAGATTAAGATCTCTATTGGGCTGTTAGGATGTTCCTTTCTGACTAAATGATTGTCACTCTCTGCCTATCTCTTTTTGTCTTGCTTGTAATGTAACGGCTTTTTCTCAGTTATTTATATCACTCAGGCAGATAACTTTTCTTTAATCTCCCCTCCATGTCACACGTGTGACAGAAGTGACTCAATAACTTCCATGATTGTATTTGATTGGTGCAATGTGAGCAAAATGAATAAGGGCTTTTGAAAAAACAAAATCATTTATTTGCATCCTTCTCTGGCATCTTGACCGTCTGGACTGCAGTAAAGATGTCCTCTGATACAGTCATTGAACACCTGCATTGTGTGTTGTTTTTTATTTGCAGTTTCTGGGCATGCTGTTTGAATTCCATCTTCTCTATTAAGCTTTTGAAGTATGACACCAATAAAAGTAATGATTTATCGGGCAGATGGTAATCGGCAATAAAGGTGTTTATGAGGTTATTTGTTTTGTTGTGTGGGTCTGTGACACAAGAACTCCTCAGGCCTCAGGCACAAACGATTATCATAGAAGAGATACAAACATGGTGCCGCCACCTCTCTTTTCAGCTTTCATAACCTGTAATAGAACCGTTTCTCTCCATTGAGCAGTTTCATCGATCTGCTGCATTGACCTGAAATTGAATCTGTTTATGTTAATATCCTGTCTTCGATGGGTTTTGTTCTAGGTTTTTTAACAGTGTCAGAATCTATAACTACCTCCACACAATCCTATACTCTCGCAGATTGAAGGTTTGCTGGGCTGCAATAAAAAGGTCTAATGACAGTTGCACCCCTCCAATCTAATAACAGATGGGTTAATTTGTATTCACACAGCACTCTTCCTCTGTGTACCCCACTGGAGAGTGCTTAATGTTGTCAAATGATTAAGTCTTCACTATGAGATGAAAGGCCTTGTTTGGACAGGCTTTCAAACATTCAGTTGTTCAGAGTCACTATACTGAGTCCTTGGCACTCCATGACCGGCTATAAAGCAACAACTTTCTAATTATTTTTGTTTAACTAACAGACACCCCAGTGAGCTTATTAGAAAATATTGTGGGTTCGGGCAGGCAGGTCAAGTTCCGAGTAAGTTATTAATAACTTACAGAAACATTGGATGCATTGGTCCACCTTCGCTTCCCCTCTCTGTCTCTCTGTCTCTCTGTGTCTCTGTCTCTCTGTCTCTCTGTCTCTCTGTCTCTCTGTCTCTTTGTCTCTCTGTCTCTCTGTCTCAAACACACACACACACCAACTGTGGTGGCGCCACGTCATTTTAACACATTATGTGCCACCACCACGTAATGCGCTGTTAAGAGGTCAAGCTCATTTCACGTATTTCTGTGAGATCACGTTGTTTAGGAGGTGCTTGATTTGATATGCGGGTGAGTTTTCTATGAGCAGAGCACACATTTTAAACGTCAATATCCCAGTCGATCATGTTCTTTTAATTGTGGGAAGCCGATCGTGATTGCAATTAATATCTGATTAATCGTGCAGCCCTAAGGCACATTTATATTTCGCTACACATCAATCATCAAAAGTAATCAAATAATGTGTTGACACAGTGTCAATATCAAAGTACAATGTTGAGCGTGCGTTGAGTATGTAGTCAGATCGCTACCCACTTAAATAGTTTCCTTTCGAATCCAGGTGACACCAAGAAAACGTTGTTTTGCTGAATAATCTAGTTTGTTACAAGAAAACGTGCTTTTGTCTGATTATTCTATTTCGACATGTTTTGATTGCCGTTCTCTTTGTTTTTCAGAAGAAAGAATGGCTGTGCTTGAACTGCCAGACGCAGAGGGCTCTGTCAGGAAGCTTGGGAGATGTCGCAGCTCCTGCTGCA